>JANHGB010024382.1:0-45270 GCA_026283785.1 Coracopsis vasa | reverse complement strand
CGGTTTTCTTTTTTTTTTTTTTTTTTTTTTTTTTTTTTCCCCAGATAAGCCTCAAGGCTCTCCAGGGTCTTCTGAATATGCTCAGATTCAATTCACTATGAAGGTTTTGCAATCCAGAATCACTAATGATAAAAGATATGGACGTGCTTCCTTAGTCGCCACAGTGGAGTAACTATCTGTAAGGTTATCATGTGTTGCTAAGCAACAAGAAATATACCGATTCTCCAGTCTCTTGAGCGAGTAACGCAGGAAAAAAGAACTGCACTTTTAAAGCACAGAAATTAAAACACTAGAGGTCAAAACCAGGTCTTTTTTCCTATTCCTTTCTATCCAGGAGATTCATTTTGTCAAAATCTAAAACATGCAGATGAAGTGCCCTTTGACCTCACTGCAGCTGTGAAGTATGTCTTGATATGACAAGTGCACTGAACAGTGCTTGAAACAATGCAACAAACCTCCCTCCATTAGGAAGACCAAATTCAGGATGGTCACAGTTATGTCAAGAGCCAATTAGCATGGAATTGAGGTCTAATAGGTCTAAAAGGAAAGATGACTTGTGAAATTCTACCATTTTACAATACTATTTTGTATTTATGCAACCACCTGTTAAATACAGAAAAATTAGGTGGTTTAATTAAACCAACAGTTATCAAATAGCATGTGTCACCCAAACAAGGTTACTTTAGATGTGCTCTGAGAACAGGTTTAGACTAGGTGACCTCTGGAGTCTCTTCCCATATAAATTTTTCTGTTTTGAACATGAACAATGTGTTTTGTTTGGTTTTCCCCAGCCATCTGCCATGGCTGGTACAATGGGCTTTGAATGGTGAGGTGAGGCAGGGAACACAAACCAATAAAACTCCACAGCTCTGGTCCTAGGGAGATGACAAGGACGTAAAGATGAATCCTGGGAGCAGAATGAGTGAGGACACTAGTCTTTTCAAGGAACTGAATGATGCCTGTTTTGTCATAAGTGCTTTGGTTACAAAACGATGAAGGACCAGCCTGTCAGAGCGTTCTAGTTCTTACAACACTTAGGAGATACCTGCCAAAAATAACTGGTTAAAAGACCTATGTCTCAGTCAGACATCCTCACCCTGTCTCTGCAATTATTTCTGGAGCCACATAGGTGGGTGTACCACAGACAGTAAATAATGGTCCTTCAACCACAGTTGCCAGTCCAAAGTCTCCTAGCTTCAAAGACTTGGTTCCATCTGGATATTCACATACCTAGAACCAGCAAAATAGAAACAGAATGAGGAGAAGAACATTTGAATATTTTAAATCCTTCAATTTGTTTAGAAAATAATAAACAAGACAAAGAGGTAACTTCCACAGTGCTGTAGGGAAAGAAGAGAAAAATGGTATGACCATTGATTGCCACAGTGAGGCCGGAGCTAGTGTTCATGGGAGTTGTCTGCCAGCTATGTAGGTCAGACCATGACACAGCCTTAAGCAACTAGAGGGGGAGGAAAAACCCCAGTCCTAGAATGCTGAGAAGTTTTAAATATATTAAGAAAAATATAAAACTATACTTCCATTTGATTACGACCTAGAGTTTAAAATGGGATTGGCAACTACAGTCAGATTTGTTTAACATCTGTGACTAATTTAGCGTAAATCTAGTCTGCATACTTAATATTTCATAGGCAAACGTCTTCCCTAAGCTTAGTCTAGGCAAGTTCAGTATGGGAGTGAGAAAGCTGACTGAGAAATGTTTAGGTTTCTGTGCAGACTCAAGTGTTTCCTTACGGCAAAGATGATAACATCCCTCAGAAACTAATCTCAGTTTTGTTCTTAAAGTAAAACATTTACGTTAATATGATTTCAACAAGATCTAGTTTTCTAGAATGTAGGACTCCAGAATTTCCAGAATGGCTGAATTAGTTTGATTTACTCAAACAACTAAATACTGTAAGACAGCAACACCTTCCTTCATTCTCCTGTGTAATTCATATAATTAATGGAAACACTTGTTCTCCTTCATACGACATCTTCGTATCTGCTATTACTCTTATTTTTTTGTATTTTTAAATGCATGACTAGTAAAGAGAATGTAATTCAGACAGCTGGATGAGCCTGTGCAAACTAACTACTAACTTAGTGGTAGTAGAACTAAATAATTGCAATTATAGGTAGCAATTGATGGGAATTATTTGCATTTACATTCAATGCCAGTATGTTATCTTAGCATTCTGCCACTGTCAATCACAGTGAATAAGATTTGCATCTGTTGAGTAATCTCTTTAGGCTTTCTAGGCAGAAAGGACATTTGTGCCTATTTATAAGTGATTTAATCACTAATGAGGGCTTAAAATTTCTTTGGACTGGCTGTGTTTGAAGATGCACTGATAAGTGTGACTGCCACCTTCATTGTCTTTGTTTTAAGTGCCACGTTGCTGTGACTACATTTTTAGACGAAGCACACACTCCCCCCTTTCCTTTTGCTAAACACTCTAATTTATTGAGGGCTTATTTAAATGGCTAAACACTGTCAGTGGAATTAGTTGGGAAAGAATTGACTATTAATTGGAAAATATTTTCAGGTTCAAAATCTGGTCTGGGATAAGCCACAACTCCTACTCTAGTGGCAACCTCATTAAACAGGATTGACAAACACCACAGAAGGCTTTAAGAAATGCTTACTACGTGTTGGTGAAAGCTACTAGCGTTCCTGATGACAGTGGCTCAAGCAGGGAAGATTATGGCCCTGTTCATTGTACAACATGTAGTATCTAGTACTCGGTATCTAATACATAAATATAACCTCTGTGTGTAAGCAAGACAGCATGCTGTTCCCATTCTGTGAACTGCAGTCTAAGCAGTTCCCAAAGCAGACTTCATGGTAATTCTTGTCAACACAATTATTTTATGTCTCTGCTGGAAACAAAAGTAGTCAGTACCCTAGGACAAAACAAATGTATGGATAGAGTTAATTCCTGGTTAGAGTACTGGTAAATCATCAGAAAGATGTTCCTACTACGGCAGTGAAAGAGGAAAAAAAAATTTGCTCCAGATGCTTACCATATGATCCTTCAAATAAATGGCACTCAGCCCACCTTTTCTCCCACTTGCAAGCTATAATAAATAATTCATCGATATAGCTTTAAAATTAATTGTTTTATGAGACAACACTCCTGCTTATCCAAATGGCAGCCAATTAAAATGTAAATAAAGATAGGTATAAGGACAGGTCTGAGCACAGCTCACTTGGGTTATGGTGACTGCTATCTCGTGGCAGAATTGTTTCATATGTGCTTACTCTAAATTAATATTCCTGCTGTTCTCTGCTTAGCTCCTTGACATTTATATACAAGCATTTGCATTACTGAGAACAAAGCAAGAGAAAATCTTTGAAAATAAATGGGACATACCAGGAGGTTTTCTGGCTTGATGTCTCTGTGCACAATGTTGAGACCATGAAGGTATTTGAGTGCACTGGCTAGATTGTAGACCATTGCACTCCCATCTCGCTCTGTGTATTTTGTAGAAGAAGTGATAGCATCAAATAGATCTCCCCCCTAAAAAAATGGAAAGATAACAGATCACTGCATGAAAAACAATAAAGATGATGATTTCATATAAAAACTGCGTAAAATCTTCCTTTACAAAAGGCATCACAAGTAGCTGTTAAACAGCAAAAAAATTATTTTGCTGAAATATGACTTGTCACCAAGGTACTAGACTGCAACATGGGCATTCTGCATTGTTCTCAACTGTACTCCAGGCTCCTGGTGTCTACGTTTAGGCAAATCACAGCTCTTCTCTGTCTTGATTTCATTCTGTTGATCTTCCTATCTTTGATCACTCATTTATATTACCTACAGGCACACAGTTTCCCTTTTATCTGTCTTATTAATACTTTTATGTGGCAAAACAGCCCTGATTTTGAGTAAAGCTTAAAGTCATATAAACTAGCCCAATAATAAAAAAACGTGACAAAGATGCAGCAATTATAATGAACTGCAAATTGGAATTTCTGTAGATATTGAATATCTTATAGATACTTCTGTAGATGTATGCCCCATCCCTGGAAGTGTTAAAGGCCAGGTTGGATATTGCTTTGAGCAACATATTCTAGTGGAAGGTGTTCCTGCCCGTGGCAGGGGAGTTGGAACTAGATGATCCTTACGGTCCCTTCTAACCCAAAGCATTTCTGTGATTCTAAGATATTGCAGAAATATCAAATAAATATAGCTGAAGAGGACAAACAATATCAGCATGATCTTTTCCAAGCTAAATGATTGTTATGATACTACAATACACCTAAGTGCAGAACCTACAGGTGATTTATAAATGTGCCAGTTGTGCAGTCTCTGATTATGCCCTATTGGCATAATAGGATGCCCTATTCCTCTTGGAATACATAGCAACATGTAAGCGAGTTACTGATGCAGCATTCCCAGCCATTGCAACCAATTTTATGTGGGTGTCTCTATGATGGTTACCGTGGATACATCTGTAGGAGTGATCTGTCTGAACTGTGGGTGGCATTCCAAGCATTTCAATACATGTGGAAGAGAAGCAGCAATTCAGGAAAGAGAGGCCAAGATGGTGGTGTATTAAAATATATATATATAAAAACCCCTACTGTCTTAAAACCAAAAAATCCTCTACTATATAAAAATAACATCTAGAAAGACAGAGAAATGAGTAGACTACAGAAATTAATGAATTCAAAAATTACAGACTTTATTTAGAGGCTTCTCAGGCTGGCAACCGTTCTAGAGAGGGACTCCTGAACGTAAAAATGCTTTAGACAAATAAAAAGCGATGATGATGATGATGTTTATTATTTGTATCTGACATGCCAATCAAACTGATGTATTCTTGCTGTCTATGTACAGAAAACAGACGAGAGTGCATGACTAAAATTTATTGCAACTTGTGTGTTTGGTTCACAAGGTGACAGCAAAATGAAGATTTTGTTTTCTCTGTACATGTATGAAAGCACCATCTATTTTCTGGTGAACTGGAAAAAGGTGAGTGAATGTTTGATACAGCCTGTAAACCTCACCTGAAAACAGGTGAGGTTTTTTGAGTTCTAATTTTGCTGGACCATAATCACTTGAGTTTAAACTATTCATTATATCTATTTTCCACTCAGATAAATCTATTAAAGAGATTTTTTTTTTCTTTAAAGCAATTAATTAAATAAGGATACTAGTTAAATAAATGCAGATGTTCTGTCAGTAAATGTCTATCACTATTACCCCCTGCATATTGTAAACATGATATAAAAACCACTATCCACTTCTCACATAGCAAAATACCTCAAATCTGTGTAATTCTAAGTGCAACTGAAAAGACATAAATTCCATTAATATAACTGATTGACAAGAGTATTTGCATGATTAAAAATGCAAGTTGCCACTGAAATCGTAGCTGATTATGTTTCCCAAGATCATAATGTTCCTAGATACTTCTCAGATTCCACACAACACAGAGAATTAGCAAGAAAAATTATCCTTAGTCTTACCTTGACCAGCTCCATCACCAAATAGAGTTCTGTTGGGGTGTCCATTTCCTCTATAAGCATAATGATATTTGGATGCTTCACTCGACGCAGAATAGACACTTCATTTTCAATCAGGTGTTCCTGTTCAGAAAAGAGGACAGGCATTTATCTGAATAGACATAAAATTGCCAATTCACTTTTCCTTTGATAAGCTGATCACTTGAACAGTAAGCACCCTTTTTGCTGTTTAATTTATATAGCAGACGGTTGTTGTCAGATGCTGGATTTTAACTTGTATTTTAGCTCAACGGTACTTCATCATTGAACAGATTTAATTTACCATATTTCACATACATACCCCAGAACATGACAGCAATTCAGGAAATGCAGATTATATTCTTATGTGGGTATTATGAGGTGAAATAAAGTTCAGAATCCCCTCTCTCCCTAGCTGGATCATTGTAACCTGACATCTCCCATCAATAATTAACATGTTCTTGAGCATCTCTAGCCTTCGCCTCTCATTTAGTGTAGGTTACTCATGACAGATTACCTAGGATTTATTTTCAAGAACTTTATTTTTTTAAAAAAGTTGTGGATTATATACAGAAAAAATGTAACTGCTTTGGTTACAGATTTCAGTTCATTTTATATGTATGTTCAGATTTACAATCTGCAAAATATGTAATGGCTCAGTTAAGTCATTGTGGATCCAACAGATTACTAGCACACACTGAGTTTAATTTCCACTTTGCTATACTTCTGAGGAAGCTATGGGTTTCAAGAATAAATTAGTTTCAGAATATTTTGTTTTCTAGAATACCTTAGCTTGGTTAACACTGAAGAGCGAAGAAAAGCACATACTCCTCTCATGTGAAGAACAGTTTGCATTTTCCTTTATATTGGAATACATATTGTATAATATGTATGTATTGGAATACAGATATTGTATTTAGGTTCACTGCAAAACAAGTAGCAATGCTTGCATAAAACACAAGTTTCCTCACACTTTGGCAGATAACAGATCATGGCACTGGACTTGGCACATATTCATGTTTAATGCACTGATTAGTAGCATGCACTTCATGCATTTGTGAGCAGAGCACTAGAAGTATATATGATCGACTGTGCATAGGCAGTGACTGAAGATCTTATGCTACTTCACCTTCTACTTCCAGATCTATTATTTATAGATGCATTGTGTTTTTGCCAAAGCTTTATGTGGCTATGTAACTCAGAAACCACATGCCATGTGTGCATCTCATTTTGTGAGACTATGGTGCGGCATATAGGGGTTAAACAGTCACACCTTTGAAATTCAGTTTGAAAGAGCATCAACTGTCATTTTGAACAAATATATGTCTGATCCAAGCAAAGTGCTCTGGAGAAAAAAAAACAAACAAACATGAAGCAATTTTGTTAAACACAGTGCTGAATCTCATTAACAGACAGAAGTGAACAGCCACAGCATACTAAGCTTAATGGATGGAAGCCTGTAAATTCAAAACTAGCATTAAGAGTCCAAGCAACACCCAGAATCTTATTACAGTTTTATCTACCTAAAGAACAGAAAACATTAAATTCATTATGACTAAGGCACAACAGCTTTACCTGTACTTTCTTGGTTTCACTGTACTAACTTGTTAATTGTTTTAAATAAAGCTCAGGAATAAGTAATGTTTGTTTAAAATAAACTTTTTTTTTTTTAATGGCTCCAAAATGTTTCTGACCTACTGTTTTAATACCTGTCCTCAAAATGCTAATATCTAGTTAGCTATTTTCAACCACCTCACTGTTTTTGCTATATTTTGTCAGGTAAAAAAAACCCCAGTAATTCTCAAACTTTTTATAACGACCTCCTGGATAGTGCAATATAGATTTCAGTCTACATTAATACAACTTATTTACAGAGAATTTATTGTATAATTAACATTTAAGCCACCTGTGGAAAACACATTAGTCAATTGGATTCAACTTTCAGAACATCGAAGATAAACTGCTAAAGAGCAGTGAGCAACATACAAATCATGCATATATGGGCCAGATGGGTGTTTTTAAGACAGGGCTTATGCTGGCACATGAAACGGAGTGAGGGAGGAATAAGCTGTAGCAAAGTTTAATTATTTTCTTTGTTGGAACTCTTCCAGGACAGTTCTGCCGCCTACCAGGCAGGTATCAACATCTTCTTAGCAACAGTCTTGTGCTTACACATACATATAGGTCTGTATGTAGCTATAGACACAGGTCCTTTCAAAACAGGCAAGTATGCATCCACAGGGTTGATACTTTTTATTTGGTTGTTTTAAAGCAGTGAGAACTATAAATAGACAATCTGTCTCAACTCTGTTATATAAAATGGACTATCTCCAGGCCATCCCAATTTATGATACCCAAGCAGCTGACTCAGACAAGTAATAAAACACATTTAAAGTTGCAAGCCGTACCAATCACCCAGAAGTTTTCTTTTGCAGTGAAACACACTGCGTTGCCCTTCCCACAGCCAAAGGACAACATTTTAATCTCAAAACAGTAATTCTAGCACTTTTCCTTGTAGTTATACATTTTTAAGATTCCCTTCTAAATATCCCCTCAAATAAACCTAAAGAATATGAGACAAAGTGATGGGGAAACAGGAACACTAATCTCCTAGCACCTAATACACAATTTAAAATCTGCATAGATAAAACATTTGTTTGAGAACCTGTACTTAAGACATCACAGCAGGTACTGCATTAGTGTACAGTATTATACAGCTCGTTACCATACAAAGAATGTCATCCAGACTCACTACATCTCCCTACAAGGTCACATTCAGTATTTGGAGCTCTGAATTGCACTACATAAATGACAAAGAGGGTACCTTTAAATTAAAACCCTGACCTAGCTGCAAAGTTACCTCCAGAATCATTCCAGTGCAATCATTAAAAAAAAATAGCATTTGCATCAAAAAGTCCACATTCTCAGTCATCTTTGAATGGCATATTCACTACTCTTAAAGAGGCTTTAATCCAGCATTTGATTGCTAATTAATACTGTGCCCTCAGTGTTCTTTTAGCTAACACTAAAGAAAAATAAATCCATTTGATTTATAAGAGTACTTTGTTTTTAAGGTATTGCAAAGCAGTGAGAACAGAAGTACTTCATTTGTTATCTATTCCAACATTTAGTCTAAATTCTTGGCTGTAGTTTGAGGTCTTTTCTCTCTTTTTTAATAATCTGTGCACTTGGGAGGAAGGTGAAGGTGATGTCTGACACCCAGATATTTACTTCAATTATGTAACATGCTGTTCTGCTAGACAAACGATTTTGGACTTCTTTGCTTTGAGCATGAATTAAAAAGAAAATTTAAGGAACTTCTTTTAAGAGATCTTTGCTGTACAGGATGGTGAAACTTCATAAACAGAAAGAAACCGTTGTGCAAATTTCTTTCCAAATCCATGTCCTGCGTATAAAAGGAGCATGAATAGTCACAAAAAGATAGAAATAAGAGGCAGAGAGGGATGGGCGTAATATAAACACACATACAGCTGCAAATTTCCTCCCTAATATTTTAAGATCAAAACGTAATGCATTCTGAACACATACTAGCATTTTCTTTGTTAGTCCCACAAAATAGACATCAATTTGGTTTTACTCTATTATCTAGTATACTAACACTCACTGCTTTTATTACTTACTTCTTGGATACTCTATCATTCTGTTAAACAGATATCCTGAAAACAGTCAGAAACACAAACACCCCCACCATTTATGACTAATGAGCAGCTGCTAGTGCTGTTTCTGCTATTTTTGTTCTAAATGCAAATTGTTGTACTCTACCTTTCCACAGCATTTAGCCTTGTCTATGATCTTCAGTGCAAACTCCTTTCCTGTGGATCTAGCAAGAAAAACATGAGAACCATTAATTACAAACTCATCAACAAATTGTGGCATTATCTGTAAGAATATAGATCATCATAAGAGGATGCCTCGACTCATGGAGGTTACTGACAGAGAATTCACAGAAAGGACCTGATTTTTTTGTTTTCTCAGCAGCATCTGTGCCTGCTGTTTCCCTGACTACCATAGCCCAGCTCACATTTTGTATAAATCCCAGGCTCCAGCTGCAATTCATTCTTCTGTGGCCTGGCACAACTCTCTGTCACTTCTTTAATGCAACATGCGAAATTTGACTTGAGCCTTCCACTTAGCTTTGTTCAACTGGTAGGCTTTAAAGATGAAATCATACACATTTATGTGCAAGTGAGCAGAAGAAAGATTGATATCCTAGTATAAAAATTCAGTAGGATTCAGCAGAGCTAAAAACCCATAGTTTATTACAGACTAGTCTAAAACCTCACAAAATTTATTAGGCACTTATTTTGATCTTTTCTATTTCATTCTTTCTTTATTTTTAAAGTATTCTATGGAGTTCTATAACAGTCCTCTAAAGTCCCATGACATTTAAGAGGGTGGTTATATACAAAGTAAAAAGGGTTAATGCTTTCAGTAAATACGATCACAGAAAGGAGCTCTTGTTTGCCTTTCATCAATCTAAGCAATAAAAATATTCTCCATTTCTCCAGAAGGGGAGAAAATGAGAGAAAAATCCCACAAATTATTATTTTTTTGAAAAACAAAACAACAAAAAAAAGACAATACTTATATTAATGATAATTAAAAAGAACAAGAAAATGCCATAAACCCCTGTTGCTACTGTTTTGTGTTTTGTCAGTAACTAGACTTCAGTGTGCATCACAACACCACTAGCATCTATAGTAAAAAACACTGGAGGCAGTTAGAAAAGCAAATGTCAGGCATGTTTTTAAACTCCCGGGTTATTTTTCACTATACTTTTGGTATTAGATACATTCCTCAAAATTAGTAACTTACAAAGAAAAAAAATAACTGAATTAATGTCTCACATTTGACTTATCCATTATTGAAAAAATGCAGCAGAGAATCTCAGCTCTGAAAGTGCAGCTGTATCTGTGAGGTTGTCATAGTTACAACCTGATCTGGTGTTATCTAAACGCTATCTGTGTAATGCTACCTGTGAAATGCCATCCTCGCAAGTTATGGACCTGATGTAAAATCTAACATGAATACAGTGTGTAATTCAGCATCACAATTTATGCGTTATTCCAAATTAAGTGCATTATCTCAAAGCCTGAAAACAACTGATCAGCAAAACCCACTTAACAAACCTCCAGCATTAATGCTGTGTAGAAAGAGGGGTTAACATTTTCAAAGCCAATTCATCAACCCATTTCAAATCCCTTTTGCAAATGTCCTTTACTATAGAATCTAAGAAAAAACCCTGGATAACATCCACAAAATTTGTGAGCTAATACTACTGCCTATCATACATCAGTATTGTCTGACAGGTTTCTGGTATTCTTATGTCTAGCTGTCAGTGTCCATCTGTTGGCTCACGTCTTTATATACAGACGTATAGGCACCCTTTACAAAAGGGACCATTTTATTCCTTTTGTTGAACAGATGATATAATAGGCTGGCTCCACAACTACGGCTTCCAAGCACACTACTATTAGAAATGAAGTATAATAAATAAAAATTGAAAACCAAGCATTTATAGTTGGCATTTCCTCTCTAATCATTATTCTTAGCAATGACTGTTGTGTGTTTATTTTGTATAAAATTCACATAATAATGCTTCACTAAATATAGAGGTTGGATCACATACTAATCTAGATTTTTAAGTTTAATTTTCCTTTTTTCTTAAAAAAATAAAAAATAAAAATTCGGAACGTCGTTTCTCTAGTCCACAAGATGAGGTTTTGAAACCCAATTGACTTAGCAGCCTTTGTCCTATTTTTAGCAGAATTTAAGTGATTTTCAGAAAGCACAGTCGATATTCCTGAAAATAATAAATTATCATATGCTTTTAGCCTGTTATCATTCATAAATATTGCTCACTGTACAGATAAGAAAGGATCTGTGGCCAGTTTCAGGGTACATGGGAAAACACTGTGAAGCATCATTCATTTGGTGCCTGCGCCAAAACTTTGGGGTTTTAAACCATGGAAGACCCTTCAAAAGACAAGGTATGCTGGGGCCTGACGATCTACGTGACCCAAAGGGGAAAATACATCTTTTGCTGGTGTAAGATGGTGGGGCTGGTTGAGAGAGAGCTTTAAACTAGAATCGGTGAGAAAGGAGTAGCAACAGGATTGCAGTAGGTAAGCCAAGGGTTGGCACAGCATCGCCTGAGGGTAGCAATGCTAGTGAGAACATTTACACTGCTCACTGTGGTAATGCTTGTCAGGAACCAGAGTTTGTTGGTATAACATGTGAAAAAAAGAAAAATTAAATTAAAAATCAAGACCTTCATGTCTAGATGTTAACGCTGATGAGGAGCATTACCTTAAATGTGCATGTGCAACAGGAGCTATTTTGAGCAGTAATTGTAGCATTTCAAGATCATATTTAGCCATTTTTTTTCTTTATCAGCACTGTACTCATCTAGTATCTCTAGGAGCCACCACTGCAGTCTTTATTCGTTGCTCTATCAGCTTTGCATGCTTGCACATCACTTTCTTAAAAAAGTATTAAAAATAGCAATTGTCATGTGTTGCTATAAACCAGAAGGGTGTATTAGACATTGTGTTACATACCACCTGCCAATATTATTCTCAGTAATGGAGAAAAATAATCCAGATACAGTGTGAAGAAACAATTCTCTTGAGGAAAAAGCAATAATGGCCAGAGAAACCTATGTTTAAGCAGAAGAGGCCTCTGGATCAGCCTCAGCCCAACACATTTGGCCCATTTGGATGACTTAACAAAAGTATTTATCTCTGCTTCTGCTAAGACTGGAATGATATGTTTCCATTCATAATTATCTTTCTTTTCATTTAAATAAAACCAGCAGATGAGGATCAAATAATAGGAACTGTTTCTAGCTTTTATGGCTTTTACAGATATTTGCTGAATTTGCCCAATATTTGCATACAGGTTGGAGATTCCTCATAATATTTAAGAAGCTGACATAACACTCAGGTTGATGGAGACAGCAGAAAGTGATTCTAAAAAATACACTGAGAAAGTGACAGTCAATTCATCTGTTATGTTTGCACTAGCAGCAAAGTGTGACACAAAGCTTGCAGAGGAAGTGCAGTAACACAGCACAGGTCTGTAAAGGACTCCTGTCTGCTTGATGAAAAATCAGGCACAAGACTATTTCAGTCTCACAGCACTACCTCAAAGAAGAAGCAAGCACAAGGGAGTCAGTAGCACAGCCACCTACTCCGTGCCTTTAAGAATACTTTGCCCACGGTACACTGAAAGCTGTGAAAAACTCATTTAAACAGCAGGCAGTAGGGATCCTGCAGCAGCAGAATTGCTGAGGCAGAAAGGAGGTCTCTCAAAGACTGTTTAGATGCCATATACAGTTTCCTGACATCCACAAGTCTATGGTGTGAGGGGATTTCTTAAAGACCTGTGGGATTTCTTTAAGAGCCTCCATTAGATAACCCCTTTAGTTTGGGGAATAAAAAGCCATGTTCCTCTGCTGCTCTTGTATCCGTTTGCTGGAATAATATGATCCATGGGAAGCTGTGTGGTTTGCTATGCCTAGCTCTCCTGAATTATAAGAGGTATAACTTATCAAAGTTATGCCTCACATATTATATATAATACATTATATATATTACAAATTATCTATATTATATATATTATAAATTATCAAAGGCATAACTTTGCAACTGATCTTTGATTTCATCTCATCACATTTTCTATGAAAATAGGATGGGCTTTATCCAGTAAAATAAACAGCAGTACTGAACAGTTTTCCTGCTCACCTTTCTACACACTCCTTTACAACAGCGAAATTGCCATCACCAATTACCTTCCCCACTTTATACTTCTCAAGAATGGTAGATGACCCTGAGCACTTGTTTCCATTCACACCTGCAAAAAAGAAAGGTCACCAATGCAAGCTGAAGTGTCAGCAGGATGTAATATATCCCCAATGGGTTCCACAGATACAGAACAGTCACAAATGCAAAACAAAACTTAAAGATGTTTTCTTCAGAGCTTATTCCCTTGTTTTTCTCTCAAATATAAGAAAGAACAACACGAGACTAATCAGAGTTGTTTGACCTTTTAACGCACAAATCAAATCTTACTATGCATTTGTGTGGATGTATTCTAAATGAATAAATGTCATTAGAAGTCCTTAGTCTCAATATTTACTGAGCTCTTTTTGCATACTCAAAGCAAAAATAGAAATAAGGCTCCTCTACAGTGCATGAAAAAAAACAAAAGTTTTATCTGCTGAGTTCCTTCAGGCTCCCTTGGCTGCTGCTGAAACATCTACAATGCAAGTAAGTTTGACAGCAGCTTATTTCAGTATTTTTAAATTTAAAAAAAGACTCTAAAACTAAATTTAAAAATAATAAAAAATATAACATTGCTTTAGAGAGGTAAGGAAGGAAAGCTTAAGTTTAGCTAAGGTCAGTTTATGGGCTAGTGGTTCTACCTGAAGTACAGTGTGCTGTTTTGAGGAGGGCTCCACTTACAATCCAGCCGCAAAGACATTTCTTGTGACACTATGCAGGTCATGTTCAAAATCATTCAAATTCCTAATAGTGACTGTTGAAGAGCAGGGTCCATTAATATGCTACCACTTGACATAAAAAGAAAAAAATAATATTTCCTAGCTTTCCTGCCTTGATACAGAAAACGTGATCACAATTTTTCCAAGATAAGGTTGTCAACAAGTTATGAAACATCTCAGAACAAAACATTATCGGGAGTCATCAGAAACTGTGTAAAAGTGCTAACCCAGCTGTCATCTACAACAAAATTTTTGGAGTTGTTAGCAACTATTGGTGTCCTACCTTCGGGACTCTGGCAATGGAGTGATTCAGGAACGCCATTCACATTGGAAGATGATCCACCATGTGGAGGGATCTATGGGAGAATGTAAGAACTTATTATTTCTGATGGTGAAGTAATCACAAGGAGGAGTTAGACAAAAACCCAGCAAAGTTAAAAAAAGAAACAAAACCAAAACACCCTAAAGCCACCTATACAGAGTCCCTTTATATTTCTACTCCTTATTTTTATACTTCCTTTCTCACAGTTCATCATCATTATAATGCATCATTATCACTTTTACCAATTTAAGATTCACCCATAATATTCCTATTTAGATAAACAGTTGAACAGATTTCAGTAAAAAGCAAATAAAATTCCCTCAAGCTGCACCAAGTTCCACCTAAACACTAAAGAGCCAGTGTGTGTGGAGGCAACATTCCCTCCTCCTTCTACACAAGATCATTACAATATACTCTGTGTGCATTTTTCATATAAGCCAGAGACAGCCATCTCCAGACAACATGCTCTTGTGCTGTAACGCAACACATCTCTTCATAGCTGGCACTGACTGAGGTTTCCCTCACTGAATTCTGTCAATATATGCTCTCTTCAGATTACCAATGAAGCATGCTTCACTGGTAATGTAGAAATGCTGGGTCAGCTCCACTACACTTCATTTGAAGGAGAGAATTTTGGAAGAGATGGCTAGGTATATCTCCAATAGTCAGATTTGCTTGGATATCTACTGATCTATATTTTATATTATTGTGGATGTTAAGATTTATGACATCTACAAGCATTTCAATTCAGATGTCTGCTATGCATCCAGACATAGATCCAGTTTTGTAACTGATACCATGTAAAATATCTAAATTAATTTGAAGGATGAAAGCTGAAGAAAACTATTTTTGCTGCACTAACAACTTACTTGGTACACCATCTGAATCTTCACAATTCTACTTAAAGTCATTTTGTCATACTGCCCAGGGACATACATTTTTAAAAAGGGGTGGAGGCATAGGAATGAATGCCATAAATAGTAAAATGTACTGGATGTGTTCTATGCACCACTGTTTCATAATCTCTCACATTACAGTTAAGTATAAGGATACTCAATGAAATTAAAATACATTTTAGATCATTTCTCCTCCTCTGCATAACATTTCTTACTGTTTTATGAAGTTCCACGTCTTGTTTTCTTCATGGGCTATTACAGAAGTTCCCACTCACCACATAAAGGATTAAAATGCTTCTCTGCCTTAAGCTCAGTGTCTGTTGAACTGGCTTTGCATGACACCAGGAATGCAAATGCAGCATTTTCCATTTTAGCTGACATTGTCTGGTTACACTGCTGAATATTTTAAATCATTAACACTATTGTCAATGAAAGAACTGAACTGACAGATAGGGATATTGTCTAAAGGCTCATGAAATGCTAATGAATGCTTAAGTTTCTAGTGGCAGCTGAGCTGCCAAATCAGCTATAGGTACAGTAACTAGAAGCTGTACAACTTCATTTTGCAGAGCTCCTAAAACAATGATGTTTACTGGCATTTGGCACAAAAGTAGCATAAAACAGCAACCAGTCAGCTACTACTCTGCTCCTTGCTAATAAGTTAAAACCAGGCTACGTTAATGCTGCTGTCTTTCTGATTTACTTATTTATTCAGCAAGGATCAGAAACAAGGACATTTGGGTTAAATGACACTTGTGCAAAATCATGAGTCAATCACATTTTCTTCAAGCATAAAATGGAGGTAACAGAACAGATCACTGCAAAGTATTAGTCACCAGCCAAAAATATTAGTAGTCTATTTCAGGGATTCAGTGAGTGACAATACATGGAAATATCTAGACCGCATTCCCAACTTCCTTTACCTTTCTGATCAGGCCAGAGCATGACTCGGCACATTCCTTCTTACTTTCCTACTTATATCTACAAGAAGGATGCACACAGCAACAGGAAAAAAAGCTAAAATGAATATTAAAACAGAAAAAAAAAATCTAGTGCTGGTGTTGTGGCTGAGGTGCTAGATCAGAATCCAAAATGGCAGGTTTTACCTTAACTCTGCCACTAATTTGCCTCATGGCTCCAGACATGAGGCCAAACTCTACAACAGATTGCCTGTAATTTGGCTTCTGTAGGTCTGTGTCTCAGTCCGTTACCAGGAAACCAATCTAGCCTTTACCTACTGTGTCAGAGCACAGTAGAAATAAACTGAAGATGTCTGTGAGGTGCTGACTAGCCAGAAAAGGTGGGGAGGACATAGAAATTGATAGCAAGTGGCACAGAATAAAGAGATTTTTATTATTAAAGCAATTTTCTAATCATTTAACTACCCAGTGACATGTAATGTGTATAGTATCTTGTATTGTTGGTATCCCAATTTTGAAGCTGAAGTAAAGATTTTGGATGCGCAAGTAGATTTGGCTGGTTCACAAGCAATTCCTGTAATAGCAAGAAGAAAAAAGGATGCTCGTTGCTTTGATACTACACTAGTGAATATGGACAGCATCTATAATCACACTGCATATAGGTTTTGCAACAATTCTCCTCCTGTATTCTAGTCCACATTTCACTACTGCTCTTTTCCAATACTGGTCCCTTTACGCATGATAAATGCGGAGTGCACAGGTCTTAAATCCACCTTCTCACGTACACATGCAAGTCCTACAAAACTCAGACCTGAGGCAGAATTTGACTCTTTGGTTTTAAAAGCTCCCACTAATTTAGAGCACCAGCGGCAATCCAGTCCTTTGAAGAAAAACAATCACCTCAGAATGTGGATGCTACTGGCCAAGAACATCTCACACCAACAGTAACTCCTGTTGCATTTAATCATTATGCAATACAGAATATAACAATCACTGCTTCTACTTCTCTCGTGTTGTCTTCCCGCAGGTTATTTGTGTTTCAACAGCACATCCAGAGCCAGATGCACAATACAATATAGTTATTAGAGATACTGAGAATATTTTGGTGAACACACAGTTCTCAAAAGTAGTTGTATATCATTATACATGTTAAAGATGTAAATAGTTACAATAGGTACTGAGCTGAAAAGAACCTGCTCAACTGTCATTTTCTTCACATGCTGAACAATTTTTTGTGGAATAACCATTTTTCCAGGTTCAGAAAAACGTCTAAACACATTTCTGTATATTTTATACAGACTGACTGTGACATATGTCAAAAGTTTTATCAACATAAGTGGTTTTGTGAGAAACACTCACATTAGATCTGTCATACCCATAAGCTTAACACAACTACTTTAGTACCCAACATGTTTATTAAACCTCAACATTATAACTAATGAGCAGGTATTCAGCATTCTTCCTTTCACACTTACTCAGATCCAACCCATAAAAAGCTCTATTTTATACATTGCACTGTAGGATTATTTAAAAAAAAAAAACAAACAATCTGAACTTTCCAGTGTATACTGTGCCAAATTGCTGCATCTGACAGATATTGTATCAGGTTTTCTACTTTTAAGTTAATGATAAGAAATTGAAAGCACCAAAAAAAGCCCACCAAACAAAAAATAGACACAAAACCCAACCAAAACAAGCCTTTAAAAACCATCAAAACCTTCAAACCACTGCAGAGTCCAAGAGCATGAAATGAAATGGGTATGCAACTGTAAAGTGATGTATAAGTAGCAGGGAAGGACTGGCCAAAGATTCCCTTAAAATCTGGATCAGGACAAATTCAGTGATTTGGGAATGAAAAAGCAGTGGCTTGACAGTCATTTTTATCATGCTACATCTACTGGTACAGTAACAAAGATTTTTAATAAATCTTTTGAGTCAAAATGCTATCATATAGCCAAAAAAATGCAATCATATTGCTTGTATTTAAAATAAAAATGTGCAGGGACATAAGAAAGTAATCCCAGATAACTTCACATATGGTGAGAATTTATGTTTTGTCTCATGAGAGTGTGAGGAAGGAACCGCAGATATAAACCCACATTCTCCTCAAGTGGAATCCTACCTTAGTTGACAGAACTTTTTGCACTCAGGATTAGATTAATTGCACATGTTTGTGAAAATATTTGGAGCTTTTTTGTCATATTGAAGAAAATACCTAACTTGGCAGCTACATGAGACGGTGCCTTCTAGAGCACGCATCTAAAGGTTTCCTGTATCTGTCCTTCTTGCCTGTCTGGATAGAAATTAAGAGCTTTTGTCATTAGGTTGCTAGGCATAAAAAGGTCCTTTGTAGATTGTACTGTATACACACGTGCAAATGTTTCTTTGACTTCAGTCAGACCTCTTATGGTTGCTCAATATCTTCATAGTATGTCGAAGACGCACTAAATATTCTGCCCTTGCTCTCCAGCACATTCGTAATGCTTTGAAGAGACTCTGAACTGTATGGTACAGAGGTACGCATATGTATGTACACCCACACCCTTGTGTCTGGAAAGTTACAGACATAAATATGGGATCCCTACACAAACATTAACATTACTGTTTTGATCCCATAATACCCTCAAAGTGCATCTAGCCAAACTTAGAGAAAGTATATAACAATGTTAACTTTTCCTGGAGTTCTGATCTGGCATTGCTGTGGTAATCTTTCACCTGAAGTTTAAGAAGAGAACGTGAACTCTCATACCTGCAGAAAAACTCAATTCTCAAAGAAACTTTCTCCAGCACAAATTAGCCAACAACAAAGGCAGCAGGTTAATGAATTCCTCTAAGAACTGCTATTGCACCTGTGTCACTAGGTTAGATAATTGCATGTAAATACTTTTAACATGTAATTGCTAACACAAGCATATGTGTACAGAATTGAAGAGATTTTAAAACCTTGATGAAGACAGGCAGTAATCCTTCAAATCACTTAAGCACATGTTTAACTAAGTACATTAAGATCCTCACAGAAATAAAAGGGGCTACACAATAGCTTAAAGTTAAGCAAGTAGCTATTTGTTGGATTAGGTTTTAATGCCCTTTCACTTTGGTCATTTGGTCAATCAGTCGAAAAAGGAATACACAAATTCAATACTATTTAGCATAACTGGGATTCTAAGAAAGGCCTGAACTATAAAGCTTCTTTATTTGTACAATTTTATTTTCTTTTTAAAAAGATGACATGACCTTGTAGTACTTAATTTCAAGAGGGGACAATAAAACACAACCAAATACGCATAAGGAAGTTATGAAATCCACTTTCCAAAATTTCTTATTTAATCTAGTCTCTGGATTATTTTTATGGTACAAAGTGTGCATAGTAACAGATGGACTGGAGGAGCTAACAGTCAAAGTACCCCTAACAGCACTGAATATGTGGGTATCTGTAAACGCGCACTTAAAACCAAAGAAAAAGGTTAAACCTTTCAATTGTCACTCTCAGTTGTCCTGTGCTACCTAAGGCACTATTACAATTATTTCTTAATGTATGCACTAGTTTTAATCTCCATGGAAAAGTTAATAGAAAAATAAGAAAGTCAATACATTCGCTCAAAAAATAATATCATACAGAGTAGTCATTTACTTCATGCCATACTTGTTAACTTTTACATCTAAACCTTTGCCATCTGCAAAGTGAAATGCTTAGTTACATGCCAATATTGTGGTGTTAAAAATAAACAACTTTGATAAGTATACATAGCAGCATGCAATTGGATGCATGCTATCCCTTTTTGTCACTTACTGGAATAAAGGCATTTAGTTTGGGTTGTTGGAAAATTCTGTAGCATTTACTATTATGAAGCCATAGCATAAATTCCTCATTTCAATTCTTTTTACAACAATTCTGCAAGACTGGGATGTTGGACAGCAAACTGGCTTCCTGTATGTACTGAACAATTAATAGCGCAAAGGCACTCTGGCTGGAAAAACTAAAAACGACCTAAGGAAAGCCCTTCTCTTTAAAGATAAGCTGTTCACAAGGAGTGTTTCCTGCAAGGAGTTTTCTGTGCCATAGCGCACCGCTTCTGCTTATGAAGTGCTATAAAGCAGAAATAACCCTTGGGGACTAAAAAGACTTCACTTTGAAGGAAAAGTGGCGTTCACAGAATATGGTGCAAGACTCAATGTCTGAGACAGACAAAATTGCTGTTGCAATCAGTACCTTTTGCAAGTTTACTGCCCTGATGACTAGCATTATCACTTAAGCTCTACATTGATCATCAAACTTCAAAAAGCTTAGGCCATCTATAGTCAAATGTTTTGTTTTGTTCTGGCTTTCCAAACAATACAGTTTCTAAAGTACAGTTCCTATGTAGCTGCTCCCTCTTTTTTAAAGGAAATAGAAGCATCAACCCCAATTTGTTCCCTTTACCTGCTGGCCCAAGCTCATATAAAATCATTATTAAGCGTTGCTTCTTTCGTGCTCTACAAAAATAAACACATATGATTTCTACACAGTAAATCTGCCAATATATTTCATTTCCAGAGCCAGAAAACTCAAAAATATACTTTATTCTTTCACTGTCTGCCATGGTATTTACATCTACATTTTCATTCAGCTGTAGTCATGGCACTTTCTTTACATAAGTGCAGGAAGCCAGACTAGCCTGTGCCACAATGTGGTCTTTAGCAACAAAGAATTATTTAACAATAGAGAAAAGCAGTAATCTCAAAATAGTAAAATTGGTCCCTGCTTTCCCTTTCTTTTCCTCACCAGACTGACCAAGGTCAATCCTACAGAAATAATGACAGGTTTCTTAAAAGAACATGGTTTTGCATAAAACCATGCCTCCCTGCTACTGATTTTATGTTGATACTTCATGAAAAGAGTTATTACTACTAGAACATAGACAACAAACAAGGGTTACTGCACAGTGCACTTGATCCTTTTGGAATTTATCCTGAGAGTCACTATATAACTTTATCTTTAGTCTCAGGAGCACAGCTGGGATCCTCCTACTGAACAGATGCATCCTAATAGGATAAAACAAGAGGTACTCACTACAGTAACACATCAGGTCTGAGATGATCAATTTGATTTTGCTGTCTTCTTTGGTCATATAAGGATGAATGACTTACACAAAGACTCGTTAGTATCCAACATCAATTAAATTCCAAAATGAAGAAGTACAACAGCCTACTTCAGTGAAATTGACATTGAAAGGGAAAAAGAACATGTTCACTTTACTGAAAATTACTTGCTACTATTATAATTATCTCTGTCTCAATGGAGCTTTAATCGCCTAAAGCAGAAAGAACAGAGTGGGGGGAGGGGGGGGAAAAACAAGCAAAACAAAAACAAACCACCAAACAAAAAAACAAAAAAAAAAACCAAACCACCACACCCCCAAATTATCTGGTTTCTAAACTTGCAATTTCATTAAAGATGAAAAAGTATTTGCTAATTATAGTGCAGACCAGATGAGAACCTCAAGTCCAATGACTTGGGTGTCCTCTACTGTAAGTTCTGTACAAAAGCTGTCCAGACAAATTTTAAGACACAGTTCCAAATTTCATTGTCAGAACTATTACTGCCCTTGAAAATGCTTTAGAGGGGAAGGGCTTATCTAATTTGTTTTGGACAAAGAGAAGCTATGGGATGGCACAACTTAATAACATAAATGCAGAGATCAACACAAAATTGCGTCAATGAACCAAACAAATAAAAATACATTAGAATTAAACAAATAAATCAAAATATTTCCCCAGAATTATCACAGAAGCCTAGCAGAAACCAGTGCCATACTGCTTGCAAAACAGACAAAGACTTGGTAACAATTAGCATGTCAAAACCCAAATCTAAATACTATTCAAATCACGTCCTTTAGCCAGTCTCTTAATTGAGAAAACAGTTTGCCACAGAATTATGCAGACTCTTCACAACTGCTGTATTCACCAATGGGAGCTATGACTTGACCAGAATAATCACTGCAAACCATCCCGTGCACTTGCAGAAAGGCTGCACCTGATGATTTCCTAAGAAAATTCTCCTTGAAAGGACAGCTGCACAAATGCAGCAGTAAGATGCTCAACAGTGCTCCAGACTGTTTCTTTTACTTTACCGAGGCAAAGGCACAGAGCAGCCTCTAAGAACTGTAAATGCTACCAATTTTTAAGTGGGAAAGAAAGACAATTCTCTTGGTGCAACACAGATTAAAATCTGCCAGCCATTAGGCTGCTCCCAAGGGAACCTCTCATACGCTTTCAGGCAGGAGACTGCATTAAGGGGTGAAACTGTGTGCCACGGATGAAGAACTGTGCTTCAGATGAAATCTTAGACAATGTTACAAGACTGTAAGGTATTGAGAAGCGGATACTATATTTATATAGGCTGAGGGAATATAAATTACTTGGTGGGTTTCTGCAATCTACGAAACAATGGAAAATTCAGAGGGCAAATTGGCATATTCAAATCACCATCAACCTCCACTTTTCCTAAGCTGCCAATCAAAGACAAAACACAAAAACGTTACTTCAGAACTCCTCACCATTTCAACTCAAAAGTCATGCCAGCAAGGCTACCCAGCAGAATTGCAATTCTTTATATTTTTTTTAATTTTATTTATTTTTTTTATTTCTTCAGCATCATTGTACCACATCATTCATTCATTTAATGCATCGATGAATAACAGGTTTTGGGGGTATTGATGACTCTTGCACTTACCTTGAGTCCACGAAAGCTGCCTGGGCTTGTTGGCGAAGAACTGGAGGACTTTGTAGATTTTGGGGTGGATAATTGACTGCTTGGGGTTCCATTAACTGGCCAAAGCAATAAAAGCAAACAAATGGAAGAAAAGGTGAACAGAAGTAAAAAACTGTAACTTGCTTTTAAACGCAACATACCTCTCTAACAAATTATCCCTCAAGTCTGCACACAAAGAGCATTATGAAGAAAATATATGCTTGCATGCCACACAATGGCACCTCCAAAACTCTTGAGGTTGGATATGGGATCAAAGAAGACACAAATATTGCATTGTCATTCTAGAGCTTAAAAAGGCTTATTCTGTTCTTTGCCAGTGCTAAAGCTTTGGGTAAAAAATAGCCACAGTCTTTTAGAATTATGTCATTTATTGTGATGTTGCACAACAAAATATGGAGACAGAAAGTGTCTCCTTTTTGGATCAACAGTACTGCCTAGGTAGAATGTTTCACAGAATACAGTTGTTTTGTTTGGATTTTATCTTTTTTTAAGAAAAAAACCAACCAAACAAGAAGTATGAGCTATTTGGATGATAAAGAACTTATGTAGTGGTTCAGAAGAATACTGATTTACGAAAAAAACCCAAACAAGTTAAAAGCTAGTAAGCTATTTCAGCATTTCACATAAGTTGAAGTGCTTTTGGAAACAGACAATACCATCCTTCTTGACTTCAAGTGTTCCTTCATTTTAAGTCCAGTTTTCCAGACAGGCCTAACACAACATCTGACATTAATATAACTTAAGTCAGTCCTTGCATTTTCCTGAATAAACCAGACTGACGAATTTCATTAGGCAGACAGAATAGCACACTGCTCATCATACACAAATATGATGCAACATTATTTCCTCTCTATGTGAACCTCATTTTTCCTTCGGAGATGAAAATACTAGGCAGAAATTCAAGAACTAAAAAAGTTTCATAGCTGATTCATGGTGAAGAATTATCTTTTCAGAAAGAAAAATGCAACCCCAACAAATAGAAAGATAGCTTCAAAGTAACAGTTACACCTGCACATATCCTTTACACATTCAGAGGTCTGTCATGGGTTATGCATCACTTCTTAACTAGCGCTACTGGATTTATTCTACAAGTGTCTATTAACCAACCTAGCACCCAAACATTATTTGAGTGCTGAAGATGCCTTCCAAGCACTGGTTCTACAACCTGGGCAGTCCATCTGCCAGCAAGCCAGGCTGAATGCACTGCAACTTCCACAAATTCCTGTTTTTCACAAAAATTTCTCTCTCTGACGTGTGATGTTAAGATATAATCAATCAGCAGTTAGCTACAGAATAAGTCTATCTTGAAATCCGGTAACTTGTATTTACATTCCCAAATCTGTTACAGCACTAAGAGCTTAGTCTTTTCTACCAAAAGTATTCAGTATGTTTGAGATATTTTTGTCTTGATTTTAAAAAAGTTTGCCTGCAAGAATGATGGGCAAATTATTTAAGTGGCTTTTTAAGAAGCTAAAACTATATAGGAGTATATGTGCCTCCTGCAGTTTTCTTTTCATCATTTGGTTTTAGACCACATTCTTGAAACCTAGCATATCAATGCATCTTTGTTTTATAAAGATTTTGCAAGTATGATGATGAAAAGAGCTAGTGAATGCTAGATTGCTGTTTTCTGCTTCCTGCATACACAATATGCTCTAGCCATTAGGAAAAATACTGAGATGTAAAGTTCATGTGCAAAAATTAGATACTTCAGTGGAAGAATCTGCTTCAAAGGACCAATTATTAATACAGGAGGAAAAATATGTTTCATGCATTCTTTTTATACAGCTCACAAAAAGATCATTATTTCCTGAATATGAGCATTGAGGCCTATGCTAGAAGACATCCTTACCTGTCTCTAAGTCACTACCATCCTTTTAAGCATCGACAGAACTGCTAAAATGTACCTGTGAAATTGGCTGATTAACATAATCTTCTTCTCTTTCATAACTGTCTAAGGAAAATATCCCAGCCTACACTGGCAGCACTCTAGGTCTTTTCTAGTATCTTAGATATGCTTGGTGGACAAGGGTGTTGTTCTGAGCCAGGGCTTTGACTAGATGATGTCCAGTGGTCCTTCCAACTTTTGTCCTTCTATGATTCCACAACACATGGTACATTCTGCTGAAGATCCTGTTTAAATGAACTGTCTGTAGATACAGCTTTGCCAGTGTCTTCTGAGATCCACTTCACATGAGTTGTATACAACTACAATACTAAAAGATGGAATGGTCCTTGTGTAGATGTAAAAAAATTGCATCTACAGAGAATCAGCCAACTGCTTGTGCTGGTTTTGGCTGGGATAGAGTCAATTTTCTTCTTAGTAGCTAGCATGGGGCTATGCTTTGGACTTGTGCTGGAAACAGTGTTGATAATTCAGGGATGTTTTAGTTATCGCTGAACAATGCTTACACAGAGTGAAGGCCTTTTCTATTCCTCACACTGCCCCACCAGTGAGTAGGCTGGAAGTCCACAAAAAAGTTGGCAAGGAGACAAGCTGGGACAGCTGATCCCAAGTGACCAAAGCGATGTTCTGTACCATATGACATTGTACCCAGCAATAAAGCAAGTGGGATGGTTGGCAGGGAGGCCATTGCTCAGGGACTGACTGGGCATCAGTCAGTCAGTGAGGAGCAATTCTTTTCATTTGCATCACTTGACTTCCTTGGGTTTCACTTCTCTTTGTTATTTTCTGTTTCATTCCAATTTATTACCATTATTTTATTTCACTACTTCATTGATTTTTTCATTACTTTACTGATTATTTCATTATCATTATTTTATTTCAATTAACTCAACTCATAAGTGTTCTCTCTTCTACCCTTCCAGTTCTCTTCTCCCATCCTGCTGCAGGGGGGAGAGTGAAGAAGCAGCTGTGTAGTGCTTAGTTACCAGCTGGGGTTAAACCACAACACTGCTATTTCAGAAAGCTGTACTTTTTTTCTTTTCTTTTTCTTTTTTTTTTCCTCTTTTTCCTCAAAACCCACACAAGCAATCTGTATTCACTTTTGGCACAAACTTTGCTGCTGCTATTCATTTGCTGATTTTTTCATGTATATACGAAACTTACCTTTGTTATCTACTTTCTAAGTATATTTCTTTTGAGGTTTCTTTTGACATGTAGAGCAGCCTGAATATACAGAAAAAAAGTCTTCTCTGTCGTCCTTTTTAGTAGTACATATTAGGCTACCATTCTTTCGCATACTAGAATTTTGAAAACTGAAAAAACTAGGAAAACCTTTTAAATTGATAATTTCTAGTATGGTCCAAAGTCTCAGCTTACTTACTAATCAAAATACATGTTTCTTGTTTTAGAGATACTTTCACTAAAGGTTCAAAAAGGTTTCTAGCTGTCCACAACTTAAGGCTGAAATAACACAAGAAAACAAAGGAAGGCAAGAAACTGGAAATAAAAGGAAAACACTATGATGTGTTTTCACACCTTTTTCAGCAACTCTTATCCCTGCCTTTCTGCACTGGTTGAAATTTCCTACTATAATATGCTTTAAAATACACATACAGTGTAGTGCTCCTCAGAATGCTCCTCTACTTGTAGTCAAATTATACCTTTATAAATTTCATTTTGACACCATTAGCAGATGTCCAGCCATTACGAATAATCACATATTATTTCACTCAAGCAATTTACTTCAACAAAAAACCTACACCCACTATGTCTCTGGCTCAGTGAATACAAAAATGTGTTTCAAGCTTGAAAATATTCACAAATACAAGTGAAAAGAATACAGGTAAATGGAGAGGGAGGAGACACACTAGTGATATACAGCCATAATAGTAATGGCTCACCTGGGGATTTTGCTGAAGAATGAGCACTGGAGTAGTGGCCACCCTTCTTTACTGTACTCATATATTTGACACAAAGGAAAAAGACATTAAGGAAAGAAGTTATTAAACAGCTGTGAACATGCATGAAAAGGAGGAGGGTAAATAAAGGTAAGTAAAAACTACATGAGAAAAAATGGCAAGTAAATAGAACAATAAATACTAGACAGTTTGGGTAATTTTTTCAAATTAACCTGACCAAAGGGGTGTCCAAGTAGAAATAAGGGAATGACAGCACTGATTTCTAAATACTCTGCATAAAATTCACTCTTGACAGGTATCCCACAAATTCTCACTGGAGTCAACAGAATTGCATGCAATATAGATCAGTTGTGAACCTTGCCCTTCATGCTACACGTTTCTTTGTTGTTACTGCAATCCTTCTTGGAGGTTTTTCAGTTAAATATTCGACTTTTTATGAACAAATGATTAGTATTCCACTTTGAAAGAACTCAAAGAGATAAGATTACTTTAAACAGCACAATTAGGCAAAACATATATTAATATGGAAATGAGAATAAGGAAGATGTTGCAGTTTTGAATACACACACAGGAGTTTGTGTTATCAGTAACTATGTATAGTTATGTTCAAAACAGAGCATGTATATTTACATATTCAATGGCTTGAGTTCAGGGCTACTTCTCCAGGTTTGAGGGAAAAAAATCAGTTTTATTTTCCCTCAAGAAATTTTCCTTTCTATTAATTTGCATAAAAGACTCAGTGATTTGCCAGCAGTTTGGCTGAACACCATATGTTCCAAAACACAATGTGAACCTTTCTTTGCAATTACAGGAAGCAGAAGAATAAAAAAAAACAGATTTTCTGTTAATGGGCAGTAACATTCCAGAACATCTCCTAAAATTACTTGAAACAGCAAACTTCTCTATTTCTGACAGTATTTGGCTTGTATAGGAGAAACTGTCCAAATTCAAAACACTTAAGGGTATACTCTAGTTCAGTGAACATGAATTTAACCACATAACCATCCTTTTAATTAACAGACTTCAAGAAAATCAAATGCCATGCTGAAAACACATCCCAAGTGTACAATTAGCACAAATTATTCCAGTGTTCATAAACTGAAACCTTTTGTGTCTGTTAATTAAAAAATAGAAACCATATTTCTTCTCAGGATTCAAAAATAAATGCAGATTTTATTATAAATTAGTATTAATTCTATGAGAAAAACTGAAGAAGAAAAAATAGGAAAAAAGAAAAAGAAGACAACAACAACAAATTTTTTCCCTTCAGGAAACAAAGTATGGCACTTGTATTTCAGACAGAGCCAACAGTTTTTTCACCCCATTAGACAAATTCTAACTTTCATGTGTTTTATACATTCATCTCTTTCCTAGAAGCAGTACCTGAGGCAGGAGATTTGCTTCGACGTGAAGGTCCTGGACTTTTGGATCCAGTATGTCTCATCCCAGATGACCGGGAATAAGAGGACTTCATAACACGGCATTCTGCAAAGCAAGCAGGTAGAGATTTGACAACATTTCAGTGGAGAGGCTTCCTCCAAGCACGACTGTTGCCGTTTATTATCCAGAAAATGAACATCAGTAATTTCTAAACTTGTTTGCCCAACTGAATGAAGCAAATTTATAACTGCATGTGAGAACTTTAACTTGCATATTATACAGATTTGAGCTACCCAAACACTGTATGTAATACAACTTCTGCATGTCGTATTTCTTCATGTCTTGAAGCTGGATTATTACTGTAATTCAAGTTTGTACCTACACACTGCTGAAAGAGCAAAGAAGTCGGCTGATGCCAAAGTTCTGGTAATTCAGTAAATCCTACATGCTGATAATAGCAGCTTCCTATAGGGGAACTGCACAGAAAACACCATTTGCTTTTTTTTTTTGCAAGAAACTGATATTGTGACCAATTTTTAAAGAGGTGAAAAATGTCCATTGCTTCCAAAAGGCTGAGACAACAGATTACTACCATTTACCATCAGCTATAAATCATTAAATAAAGGACAACCTAAATGGGAAAGGAGTCAATAGGCATACATTCATTGACTTTTTGGAAACATTTTAATTCCTACAGTTAGCATCCACTGCAAATCACTCTCAATGGAATCATACAAATTTCCCTTCTAAGTTTGTCCCTGTTATTCATCACTACGACGTCAAATCCATCATTATAATGCCACATCATCACCAAAAGTAGTTAGTAGAGCTGCACGCCCTGCCAGTCAAGCCATGTTGCACTCTGTACCTAACCTGCTTTTCCCC
Organism: Coracopsis vasa; assembly: GCA_026283785.1. Classification (NCBI taxonomy): domain Eukaryota; kingdom Metazoa; phylum Chordata; class Aves; order Psittaciformes; family Psittacidae; genus Coracopsis; species Coracopsis vasa. The sequence continues at coordinate 16,273 of JANHGB010024382.1, read as the reverse complement.
ATTAAGACCTCCAGACTTATTAGAGGAAGCAGAGGCCACCTAAGCTTGAAGAGGAGAAGGAAGGAAAAACCCTCCATCACTGAGTTCTCAGATACGAAATGACACCAATTAGTCTGTGCATGGTGTAATGGGGAAAGCAAACTTTTGGCCATAAAATCTGCAGGGAAAATTATGATTTTGCCCAGACTGGCATCTGCAGTGTGAGTTAATACAGCCATGCTCTTCCATTCCTGCATAGGAAGGTCTAGTCTAAAATCATGCTAAAAAAAATACCCTTCTTGTCACCTCCACACTAGCTGAATAAACACAATCAGGGAGTTCTGGAAAAGTAGTATACTGGCAATAACAACAGAATGGGAGCCGGCTGAATCCTTCATCCATCAAAACGTATGGACCAGTGGTTAGATATACATCAACACTTCTTGACGTAACTAAAGATTTTATAATGCAATTTCAGCATTTTAAAAATCAGAAAAGCAGCAAGTGCTTTTGCCCACAGTTAACCCCGAAAAACAAACAACCCTTTTATTCACAACCTGAAGCTCTCTTCAAATAATCTGATTCTTGCCAGGGTAAGATTTCTTTACCACAAATTAATTTTTTTTCATAAAAGAAAATCAGAGTGATTATACAAAGAACCAAGATAGACAGAAAAAACATGTCTAGTAGGTCCTGTAGCAATGGGACAAGGGTTAATGGTTTTAAACTAAAAAAGGAGTAGATTCAGATGATATATAAGAGTTTTTTAATTATAAGGGTGAAATGCTGGAGCAGGTTGCCCAGAGAGGTTATAGATGCCCCATCCTAAGAAACATTAAAGGCAAGGTTGGACAGGGCTCTGGGTAACCTGATCTAGTTGAAGATGTCCCACTTATTGAGGGGTGGGGGTAAATGAGATCACTTTTAAAGGTCCTTTCCAACCCAAACTATTTTATGATTCTATGAAAATGAAGGAAAAAAACCCAGCACATAAATTATTTGATATTCCAAGCCAATTCTAAAACTCCCTGGCAAAAGAAAGAGTTTTTTTCCTTGAACTTCATAAAGTTTCTCCTTAACAGAAAAACAATTTTTATAAACAAGTTAAATTCATGATCTGTCAATGGCAGACAGCATGGGCACAAAGTCCCATTTTGTCTCACCTCCTTCCCCACCCAACACCCCCTGTAACCTCACAATATAAACAGGTTCAACACTTAGCCCATAGCAGACAAGACTGGAATGTGTGAATTGTCCAGCAGGACCTGAAAAGAGTGTGGTCACACCTGTGATTTTTCAAAAATCTTATGAGGACAGCAATATGGGAATCATCTTATGGTTACAGATGTCAAAAGTGAATGTTTATAGCAGATTTTAGATCCATGACTGAACCTTTTAAAATTCAGTGCTGTTTTCCATGTACTTTAAGGGGCAGGATCTGTTTTCCAAGAAAACAGATCAGAATTGTTAGTGCATTTTAACAGACTTACAGAATTCAGATGATAGTTTGAAAAAACTTCCTAATCCATAGGAAAATATATTCCCCTGTATATTTTCCTAAATCACACAACTCTTGAGGATTGAACAGGGTTAGGAGGAGTTCTCAATTAAGATCACTATTTCAGTGGGTTTAGGATGTACAGTCTTACCGCTGTGATCCAACACGAAGTCATCCTGAGCATACCGGTATTTCTCAGGCCCACATGCAATGAAGACATCATCATCTCCAAAGAAGTCCTGCAAGCATGTCACCTTGACAGCAAAACATACAAATCAAAATAAACAAATGCAGTACTTTTGAATACTAAATCTTCAGTTAGTCAGTGGCAGTCAATAAGTTTGTATTTTCCTTTTCACAGTGATACCACAATGTTCTTTTTATTATAGAAACACTCCAGTTCTCAAGTACTTGGGCTATCCCAATGGTACAGGAAATCTCAGGGCCAAAAATCAAATTATGACTGCCCCTCACCTCCACAAACCCCTTCTCTTACATGCAACACCTACATTTTTGTCTATAACTACACATGCATGCTGATGCCTTTGACAAGACCAGCTATAGACACCACTCAAGTATCAAAGCTTCTTGTATTCTTACATTAATTACTTAGGGAAAAATCTGTTGAGTTAAAATGATTGCATCTACAAATTCATTCTTGTATGGTGCAAGGCATTTAATTTTCATGTTTTGATGTCCTGTTAAACAAAAAATTATTCCCCCTTTTATTAAAAGGTATTTCATATTCAAGAAAGTAAAAGAATAAAATAAAAAAATACAGAATCCATGCCCTTTGCAGCTCTGTCTGTTCTTAATTCTCCCAGGGATGATGTCACAATGTATTTCAGTAAGGATCAGAAAGGAAAACGTTTCAGTCATACTTTAAAAATACAAACCCAAAGACCTTGGAACAAAACTTACTCCTCAAAAGCAAAAAAAAAAACAAAAAAAAACCAGTGCTTGCATGTAGCAAGCTATTTTTTAAATGTAGACAGATTAAAATTTTACTGTATAATTGTTTCCCTATTCTAACACTGCACACCCAAATGAGATCTGGCAATAAAAGCTGTGTAGAAGCTAAGAAACTTAGAACCATTTGGTAAAACCGCATAATTAAAGAAGTAAAAAAAATGCTTTTAGGGAAACTAGCTTTTTTCTTTCCCAGATACCCGTCAATGGCATTTGCATATTTTACCTACTGTGATTGTAGTAAACATTGGCAGAACTACAGGAAGGGGTCTCTACTGCCTGCAGTAATCTGAGAAACACTCAGAATATCAATGACCCTCGGCTCTCTGCAAGAACACCCACCCAGGGCATTCACCAGCAGCGCAGTTGTCATGGCAGCTAACCCAGAAATAACAGCCAGTGCCCTTACAGCAACATCCTCACTACAGTGCCACATGCAGTATCCAGCATTTGTGTTACATAGCCAAAGGACTCCAGCCATCGCCAAAATACTTTTATTGTTATCTTACCATTGCAATGCCAATCTGCTCTCATTGATGACAGACATATTCAGCTGTACTTGAAAGTGCTGCTTCTAGTTAACCAAAGAGCAGTAATAATTGGATTCAAATAGCTGTACAAATTTAAGCAAAGCTAATAGATTATTCCTTGACTTAGTAACTTCCTCTAGTCAAAAGAGGACTCATTATCATTTCCATAGATTTTAGTAATCTAGGAACCAACCCAGACCCACCACTGCACGAAGAGCTGTGAGAAAGCTTTTAGAATACTTATCCCAGTAGCACTGCTGGACACAGGCAGAAATGTTCTTTGAGGCATAAGCTCACACCCAAAGCCCCCAAAACAAGATGCCATTTCCACAGGCTCTGTCTACCCATCGCTACTCTACTCATGCACCCAATGCCCTTGCAGTGCTGTTTCAAGCAGATTAGAATCAAATGATGTGGTTTAGCATAGCCTAAAATTAATCTTCTGTTCCGATTCAAAGCCTCACCCTTTAGCCCCTCCAGTCTAACATCTGAGCTGAGAGTAAGAGAGGTGAGAACGACAGGTCTTACGTCAGAATGGGAAATACACTGAGATATAACTACATGCAGCATTATCCTTTTGTTGTTTGCAAAGCAATTCTACAAAGGAAGGGGAAAATCTGGGCACAAAAGATGACAGAAGAAATGCACTTTAAAATCTTTGGTAAATAGCTATTGGGGAGGGAAATAAAAACCTTTAAGCTGTTAATTTCAATAGGTACTTTCCCACATGTTCATGTATATACAGTTTCCCCAGGCAAGAACACACAAGAGTAACCACAAGCACCAACGATCAGAAAAACTGCTGGGAGGTGAAGCAATGGCATCTCCATCTTAGAGATCAGGCTAATGCCAGCTTCTCAGTCTGCTTGCATACTGTGTACCTGACCTGTGTGACTTCCACCTGTCAGTCACACAGCAAAACACACTTTAGCTTACTGTAAAAGATACTAAACTATACTTGTAACTGGAGGCTAGGATAAATGCAAATATAAAAGATTTACATAGATGCTCACTATATTCCAGTAGTGAATACTGGAGGTCCTCCTTCTCCCTACAAATAGTCTGTACTGGCTACACATAGAAGAAAACAAAAAATGTTGAAAAAGCGTATTCAATAAGGACTAGAGATCTGCTAGAACTTACTGATCCCAAATAACCACACATCATGAGGCGACGGAAGTAGTTTTAAAACCAGTTCATAGAAATCTTCTGTTTTCTTAAAAGTATAATCTAATGGTTATTTTTCTAGGCCTTTATCATAATTAAGTCAAAAGAGCAGCTCTCATGGTGCAAACATATGCTAAATTAAACAGACTTCATTTCCTACAGAGTTAAAATTAATGTATATGCTGCAATTAATGATAGCTGTGTGCAAATAGCCATTAAGGGAAAGCTGAAATGAATAAGCCATTTGCACGGGATTTTGTATGCTTCAGGTTCACTGTGGTCTAACTTGCAAATCACGTAATTCCACCCCAAAGAATATCAATGCAAACAAAATTTGTTTTGTCAAACTAGCATACGGCAAATGCTGCTTCTTTTTCCACTGGGCCTCCATACACTGTCTTACCCATTCTTTGTTTTGCTGCACTTGGTGCTAAACGAACTGTTCAGTCCTTCAAAATATTTCCTAAAATGCATTTCAAAGGAAGACGGTATCAGCAAAACCACATATAAGTGTACCACAGCACAAATAGTCAAATATGCAATCATTCAACTAGCGACTCTCTTGCTAGTCCTGATGTTGCGAGCTTCTGTGCTAGAAGATGAAAATCTTAAACACCCTGAAGGGTGTTCAGCACCAAAATGAGATCCTTTTTAAAATTCCAGTCATTAGGTCATTTTTGAGATTCAGATCTGGCCACTTCCATGCTTTCCATCTGTGGACTTGCAGTAAAGCTCAATCAGAACATCTCTCTCATGTCCGTGGCTTTTATTACCACAGATTATGCTCTTTTAAAAGAACAAGAAAAACACGATTTGTTCGCCCACAGGAAAAAAAAATCTCTTTTAAATCTGATTTTTTTTTTTTTTTTAACGAAGGGCATATACAGAGCTGCACAAGGACGTTTTTTAGGATTTATCACTGTAGCCAACACTACAAAAGTTTACACCAAAGGAGTTTCACACTTCCTTTATTTTTTTTTTTTCACAAATAGAAAAGTGAAGCTATTTTGAAAAACTGCTTATGGAACACATTAGATAACTGTTACCTTGTTAACTCTGGATGCTTCAATTAACGTGCTTAAAAAGTGTTTAATTTTATTTATTTCAAAATACAACACTCCTTCCTGGCCAAACATCGCCTATGTTCTGCTGGTAACTCCACTGTTTGCCTTTATTTAGAACAAAAAGTGACTTATTGGTGCTCCTCTCATCAGAGACAACTTGGACTGCTATCATGTTGTCTTCCTGCACTGTTTTTATTCAAAATATGTCACTATACACAGCAAAGCAGTGCATGTTTAGATAGGACTGTGTCCTGGGTTCAGCAGTAGCAGTCATTTTTCTCCTTAGTAGCTGGTGCAGTGCTGTGTTTTTGACTTTCAGACTGGGAACAGCACTGATAACACCAATGTTTTTAGTTGCTGCTTAGTAATGTTTAGTCTGACCAAGGACTTTCTGAGTCTCATGCTCTGCCAGGGAGTAGGGGAAGTCGGGAGGAAGCAGAGACAGGACACCTGACCCAAACTAGCCAAAGAGGTATTCCATACCACAGCACGTCATGCCCTGTATACAAACTGGGGGCAGTTATCCGGAAGGGCTAGATCGCTGCTCTCATCAGGCTGGGTATCAATCAGTGGTTGTATTCTCTCGTTATTTTCCTTATCATTATTATTATTGGTGGTAGCGGTAGTGGTTTGTGTTATGCCTTAGCTACTGGACTGTTCTTATCTCAACCCATGGGAGTTACATTCTTCTGATTCTCCTCCCCATCCCTCTGGAACAGTGGGGGAGGAAGAAGTGGGGGGAGGGGAGTGAGCGAACGGCTGCATGGTTCTGAGTTACTGACTGGGCTTAAACCACAACAAGAGGGAAGCCCTGTATTCCAATTTGTATTCCTGGAACAGCCAATGCTGGTGCAAGCCTTGATAGAAAGATTCCCAACAGGGTATATAGAACTGTTGTTTATAGATCTCTCCTGGTATAAAGTGAATTGACGGATGTGTGTTAGTACATATGTCACATTATATTGCAACAACTGGTAAATAAACTGCAAAAAGAATTATGTTCTATCCAAACATGGAAAGTCAGAGCAGTTCATAGAGCAATTCGTATTATCTCTGTATGTGCTTGTTTCTGACAGAGTAACTGACATGTTTGTTGAACAGACAAGGAGGGCACAGTCATGATGGAAAAATAAAGTTTTGTTTCTAAAATGGGGTTATTCAGTATCAATTACTCCTTGCAACTGTTCATGGGATGGCCATGTTTTCCTGACTAAAGAAAAATAGGTATCCACTAAGAATTCAATTAAAGCACTTTAGCAGTAGTATTGCATTCTTTTGATGCTTTTTATGCATTTTCTATATATTTCTATCTACAGTGTCTTGTTTGGGTTAAAAACATTCTTTTTGCTCTCTCAACCATAGTAAGTTCTTTCTTCATGAGTGGGGCTTTTCAATACTGCTGAAAGAATGTCTCATGGGGAGAGGCTGTAGACTTTTGTTGAGACAAGACCTTGAGCTGTGGAACAGGCAAGTAGTGAGGAAGGAGGGGGATCTTACTCATTCAGTAGCTTTGAAATCTGGTGTTATATGTGTTCAGGAAGACTTGCTTTCCACTCCCTATTGTAATGATATGCTGATATACCAGTGATTTGTATTGTACCTATTTCAATTTACTGCGAGAATGTAAAAATTTTACATTCATATATATGGTCCAGTGTACACAGCTGGCTAAAAGAGAGTGATTTGAGGGATAGCATACCTTATGTAGCTCAAATTCTTGTATCTGTAAAAAGGAAAGTTTTCATATGAGAGCAATCCTAGCCCATATTATGGAACATACATACTGAAATTACAATGAATCAGGAAAAAAGTACCATAGTCCCTATGTAAGAATGCCACAAATGTTCACTTTCGCAGTGTACAGCCACAGAGTGTCAACAAAGTACTAAATAGCCCAAGATGCCACACAAGCAGGCAATTGTTCAATTACAATCAACCTTATCCATGTTTGGGAAGAAATTCTGACTGTTTGTAGCAAAATTGGAAGACAGGATGTTGTTCTCTCTTTGCACTCTTACCCTGCTTCTCAAATGACTCCCTCCCTTTTCCTGCAGTATGCTAGTTTTCTGAAGTACACGTTCAGAAGATGGCCTTTCATGTCCTGTTCACATCTCTGTGATAAATCAGAAATAGTTCGTTGCAGTAATTCCATTGTAACAGTTTAGACATTGCTTTCATAGACACATGTTCGGTATCAGCACTCTGGATTGTGTAGAATTAACTGTTCTCTTGTATGACACCCTAAACATTCTACTTCTAGTAATAGAGAAATATTTTTTTATATATGTAATCACTTTTATCAGCAGATACCTGTTCTGAATTATGTTAGCACATGACTTTGCTCAAGTTCTTAATACAAAATGTATTGCAGGAGTGAAATGAAATAATATAGCTAGTTACATGCAACTTTATAGTTTGGAGATAGTTAATGTAATTCACAAACAGAATTCCCACTCTTTCATACGAGAAGTGTTTCCAGTCTTTCCTGTAAACAGGAAATGATGCCAGTAATGGGCTAAATTGGAGAAAGTCCAGCTCATGTTAAAGAACACGAACATTATTTTAAAAGTTTTCTACCCAAACAGCTTATAGGGGTAGTCAAACCTCCGTCAACTGAGATTTTTAAGAACTTGTTAAATGTTTTTAAACATATGTTTGTCTAATTGATCCTGCTGTAGAACAGAGGGACGGACTGGCTACTTTTTTCAGTTGTGTTTTATGTTGGTACGTTAGTCTTAACCTTAATATTTTTACCTTGCTATTGAATGAATTCTCACATATTTTTTTCATTTTTAGACACAGACATCAGTGAGTCTGGTATTTCTGTTAGAAGCACTGGTTCAGCTGCTTCTATGACCAGCCAAGGTGAGCGAAAGAGGAGGACACTTCCACAGCTTCCCAAAGAGGAGAAAGTGAATGAAAGCTCAAAAGCAAAACCCATATCTCATCAGAGATCAGAAATAGGTGAAAAGCAAGACACTGAACTTCAGGAGAAGGAAACTCCAGCTCGTCCCTCAGATGCTGATAGCAGAAGTGTACCCAAGTCCAGCAGAACAATGAACGGTCTTTCGCCCAAAGCTACTGGAGACAAAGTTTTTTCTTTCCCCAGCTGTTCCAGTAACGAGCGAGTTGAAACTGGCAGAGAAACTTCTGTGGTGAAACAGGCTTTAGCAAAAATTCAACAACAAGAAAGAAAGGAGCAAGGACACTGGACACCCGCAAAATTATCCTCTACAAAACCTGCTGCAAGCCAAGCTGAGAAAGGTAGGGAGGAGATCACTATGTCACCCAAAACTTCAGGTAATCAAGACAAAACTCCTGGGCACATTACAGATAAGGCAGAAATGAAGTTGGTGCAGAGTGAGGGAAAAAGAAGAAAAAATGAGGAAACTATTAAAGGACAAACTCCTAAACCATCTGGAGGAGAAAAAAAGGAATCTTCAAAACCATTAGTGAGGCAAGGTAGCTTTACTATAGATAAGCCTAGTACAAATATACCTATAGAACTTATTCCTCACATTAATAAGCAAAGTGGATCTGCTGCCCCTTTAGCATCTGCAAACAGGATACGTGACAGAAGTGATTCAATGGACACTGATTCCAGTCTAGATACAACACTCATTTTAAAAGACACAGAAGCTGTAATGGCTTTCCTTGAAGCTAAATTGCGTGAAGAAAATAAAACTGATGAAGGTCCAGAAACTCCAAGCTACAACAGAGATAATTCCATATCACCAGAATCTGATGTAGATACAGCCAGCACAATCAGTCTTGTTACTGGTGACTCTGAAAGGAAATCCACACAGAAGCGCAAGACCTTTACAACCTTATATAAAGATAGATGCTCCTCTGGTTCTCCTTCAAAGGACGTTTTAAAATCTTCTGCAACAAGTGCCAGAGAAAAGATGGAAAAGAAAAGTAAAAGTCGATCTTCAGATGGTGGCTCTAGAGCTGACGCTCGCAAAGCTGTGCAGTCCAGTGGAAGAATGAGACAACCATCAGTAGATTTGACAGATGATGACCAAACATCTAGCGTACCTCATTCTGCCATTTCTGATATCTTATCATCTGACCAGGAAACCTACTCTGGCAAATCACATGGAAGAGTTCCTTTTGCCTCAGCAGATGAACTTTTACATTCCAAGATGGAAGGAAAGTCAGCTAAATCAAAAACTTCTCCTGTTGCATTTGGGCAGTCTAGTAAATCTACCACTCTTCCAAGACCTCGTCCTACAAGGACTTCTCTCTTGCGCAGAGCACGACTTGGTGAAGCCTCCGATAGCGAGCTTGCTGATGCCGATAAGGCTTCAGTGGCTTCCGAAGTGTCCACTACAAGTTCTACGTCAAAACCTCCATCAGGGAGGAGAAGTATTTCCAGAATAGACTTACTTGCTCAACCCCGCAGAAATCGACTTGGCTCTTTATCAGCACGTAGTGATTCTGAAGCAACAATAACTAGAAGCACTGCCTCGTCTCGTACCCCAGAAGCTATTCTCAGAAGTAGTGCCAGGCTAGCATCAGCAGGAGATAGTAGTAAAGTTTCTGCTAGAACTCGAGCCAATAGCATTTCTCGACTTTCAGATTCGAAATCCAGATCTTTGGCTTCAGCTCATAATTCTCCCTCAGGTACGTGACACTATTTGAACTAGTTTTGTACAATTTTTTTTTTTTCATATGTGGATTTTTTTATTATTATTATTTTTATAAGTAACAGTTCTTAAGAAGCATTTGTTGAGTTTTAATTGATGGAGACTTTCTCCTTGGAGTATGAGACTTCCTTGGCAGGGCTTGTGGACAATTCTCATTTAAAATTATAAAAACAAGATATTGCAATTCTTTAACTCTTTGGTTATTGTTTTAAACTTGTAACCAGTAACAAAGAATTGCATTGAGGCATTTGGATGTGGCAGCATTAGTACAAAACCAGAACAGATATCTCTTTACTCAAGTCACAGTAGTAGAAGTCCAGAACTACGTAGAAGATGCAATATTTATTTGTAAGATAGGCTTGTAAATATGCTGAATAGCAAATGTTTCCTGAGGTATCTGTAGGATAACTATAATTTATAATTTAAGATTAGATTCCAGAACTACGAAAGTGAGAATTTTTGTTTGGTAAGAATAATAACAAGGTAGATATGGAAAAATTAAACACAAACACTACCTAAATGCTGTAAACTTAAGTCATTTATATTAAAATGTTTGCCTTGTCTTGGAGTAGTTTCTGTTCTCTGTTCCAAATCATGACAATTTAGATTTCATCATGATTTCCAAATTATGTTCCTCTTCTTTTGTGTTCCTTTACTGTAATATTATGTGTGGAAAGAAAAATCAGTTAATTTTAACTACTCTTCTGTTAGAAGTGAACATAATACTTTTAGTGCAAGCACTGTGAAAGAGTGCCAGCTTTTTTACAACAGCAATATTAAATCAAGCAAAACTAAAATGAGTTAATTCTAAATAAGTGAACTTTCATGTGGAGTGAATATCTAAAATTGATGGCCTCTTGCTTTTTGAATTGTCATACTAACAACTTGACTTTATTTGAAGCTGATCCACAATTTAAGAAAAGTATAAATAGAATAGCTTCCAGTGTTGTGTGCTGCTACTGAAATTATATATTATCCTTTATTCCTTCCCATTCAGACTTGATATAAACATCTGTGATAAATTTCCCACAGTCCTACTGCTCTTTTGATGCTTGTATATCATAAATGTACCTTCTTAGGATTCTCAGCAGTGTTTATTCCCTGGCTTGGTATCTTTTGACTGTTTCATTAGTTGAATAGAAATTTCTGTAGAGATACTAATGAGGTGTTCACTGAACTATGAAGTTGAATCTGTTTAGTGTTATGACAGGTGTCTACAAAGATTAAAAAAAAAAGTGAAACTTCAAAAAAAACCCCTCAGTCTTTGTAAGATATCATTGGAAAAGTAGCGTGTGTCCAATTTTAATTTAAGTTTTAAACTGACATGTGCAGCCTGAAAGGGTGGCAACATTAGGTCGGGGAAGACTGTCAGTTAAGACTACTTCTGTATGTTTAACAGGTAGCACTAGTTCACATTGTGCTATTGCTGTCACTTTGCTGCTGCTTGTTTTTCACAAAACTATATATGGATTTTGAGTTTTGTGTCCATGTGAACTATTGCATGCTTCCTAATTTTTCCCAGGTTGCTGCATTGAAATGGTTTGCTGCTTGTGTTCAAGGGAGCGAGTGTATCTTGCTCTTCCCAGTCTATTAGGTTATCACAGTCGCCTTTGTTAAACATTCCTTTCATTTACCTGCATTACACAAAGTTTACTGTAGCTTGTATAAAATACTCTTTTCAGGAAAGAAAAGGTGCCATCTTCTCTTGAGCTACCCCACCCTAACAAGCTAGGTATTTTTAAAAGACTGTTGTTAGAAAAATCTACAGTAGAAATAGCTTCTGTCACAAAACACATCATCGTTTACATATCAAACTCAGGGAGAAGCCAGTATCAGTGTAAAGGTGAAAAAAATCTGAAAGCAATTAGTAAGTCAGTCAGATACTTTCGAAACAAAATCATGGCATAATAAATCAATCAAGTCTTGTTACTAAGCAAAGAATATTTTTACTGCTTTTTAGGATTTGGAGTTCTGGGGTTTGCCTGTATCAGTCAGCTGATCGTATAATTTTTTTTTTACTTGTCTGTTGAGAGTATACATTAGGAAAATCTGATCTGCTTTAAAAGTGACATAATCTTCTAGTATATGTAAGAGTGAGTGTATATGTATATATTTCCTATTATATATAGGCTACTAGTCAGTCATTTTCCCTTTAGCATCTTATACAGTGATGCTAATAACTACCCAACACATCAAGCTATTAATAATATTATTTATTTTATCCTTGCATAAAAATATTTAAAATATCTTTTAATGAAATGTGTTAATTGTATGCAATATATAAAAATAGAATGTTAGCAGAAGCTTTTCAATCCAAAGCATATAATTCCTGAATTTAATTTCGTTTCTAGAAATGTCAACAATTCACTTAATTTTAGCACTTTAGGAAATTACTAATGAAGTACCTGATGCAAGTGCCTCAACGGTTTGAATGTGTTTTACTTCAGACACATTTAATCAAGGCATAATGGTGATGCACTTTCCTCTCTCCTTGGACCTAGAAAGACTGGAAAATGAATGATCATTACCAAGATAGAGTTTGTTGGCTTGGTTTGATTTTTTTCTTATCTTTTACCAGAAAACTTGTTGCTGTTGTCTTCTCAACAGAGATCAGTTAATGTTACCATATTGTAGATCACTAACCATTGGCAGGAGAATCCTACTTTTTCAATTCAGTCTATCAAAGAGAAAACTATTTCCACGTTTCACAGATCTTTTTAAATGTTCAGGCATACATCCCTGTAAAACAGGGGCAAAAAAAAGCATCCTTTTAAATGAGAGGGCAAGCAGATAAATGGAATGTTTTGGATGAGAATTACCAGCATTAAAGTAATTACCAGGGTGTTTCTGTGGTAGGAGGCTTGGTAACTGACAACACTGTGAAGAATGTGAAGCAGAATTAGGATTTTTTTTACTGCAAGCAATGAAAGATTTAATCAAGGCTGAATCATCAAATAGTAGAGTGTGATCAATAAAAACAGAGAAGACCAAAGACCTTTTTTTCACAATTGCAGAGGAAAGTTGAAGTTGGTGTTACAGAAGGGGCTATTTACTGGGAAAATTAAAACAGGATCAGACCTAGTGCAAAAGTGCAACTGTAAAATCAAGCAGTGAGTCAGAGTAGAGAGACCTTGAACAACTAGTTGTGTTCAGCAGCTTTGCTGACTTGCTGACCTAAATGTCATTGCAAATAACTAGCAGATAAGTTGATCAAAGCTGTTGGGAGAGGAAAAAGAAAGAAAAAGGAAAAAGAATTGAACATGGAGAGAAAATAACCCTTATTCCAGGATTTTGAAAAGTGTGAACCTTTAGAAGGCATCAGTGAGAGTGTATTATAAGAAAGATGCTTAATGAAGTCTGTCCTCAGGTCTTAAGTGACCTGATTATAGTGTCCAAATCATCAAAATTGCCAGCTTAAGGTACTGTCAACACGTTACACTTCTAGAGTAGTCCCCAAATCAGGTTGGTCTGCTGATTACTTTAGCCAGAGTTTTGGCTAAAGTAAATTTGGCTAAATTTGGAGGGATTGTTAATTACTGGTACTGATATTCACAGTCTTTGCTGTCTAAGATAACTTGCATGATAGCTTTCAGAAATCTGCATAAACTACAATGACATATTGGGGCTGTTTAATTTAGAAATAGTATTAAAAGCATATACGTGCAAATATATCACTAGCTTAATGGGAAGCATGCTTGGATATTGCTTGGCGTGAGTTGTATAACTTTGAGATTTTTACTGTTAAGCTTGCAATAACTTCTTCCGTATATTAATGAGAAACTCATTGATAATATATAAACAACATTTTAAGGCCTTAAAATCTAATGACCTTAAAAAATGTAGAGGGATTTTGTGATACTATGTTGACAGTTATTGATGTTACTTCAGTTAGTGTCTCTGAAATGTTTACGCTTTCATAAAATTTGCTTTTTTTGATTGAATATAATTTAAGAATCTTTTCCTAAAAAGTGTGGGTGGAAAAGAGGATCTAAGATTAATCTCATCAATATATTTTTTTTAAGCAAATGCTTCTAATCTGACTGTTTTAATACGAATTAACATGATAAAACACTATTTTGTACACAGAGAAATCCAAGCTTCTCCCAGACCCAGATCCTGATGTTGAAACTTACAGTGGTAGAGTACTAGAAATCAAATCTGTTTCTGATATTTCACTTCTCATTCAGTTTTTAGTTTTTAAATATATGATGACATATGCTCATTGTACAGTGCTGAGTTGCTGGACTAGTTCACTTAAGAGGTTTAAGATAAGTTTTATATATATTTTGATGCATATAATTTGAACTGGGACAAATAATTTAAACAAAAAATGATGGTAAAATGTGGGCCCAACTCATAAACTCTTTGGATTTCAGTCACACATTGCTTGCATGCCATTGGTGGGGAAATGTGCTTTTTCTGCTTATGTTCTACTTCCCTAAGATCAAAACAAGTTTGAAACTTCTAAAAAGAGAAGAGTAAGTGACTGGAGAGACATTTTTATTTTCATCAATAAAGTTATTGAACAAATTAGTAGATTTGGACTTGATTTGAAGTCCACGTTTAAACATGAAGAAAATTACAGCAGTATATTTCTGTTTTCAGTGATTAAAAATGCATTATTTATATGAGGGAAGGGATGTATGCTCATACACCAAGCTAATTATTCTACATATTGTAATTTTTGAGAGCATTGCACAAATCTTTTCTAAACCAAAAATTACTTTCACTATTTGTTACATAAATTCATATTGATGTATACTTCGTTTATAATGTGTTTTAAAATGTTTCAAGAGAAATCATTATTACTTCTTGCATTTTTCTTATACTAAGCCAAATATACATTACTTGAATCTATTCCTCTTAAATAACCAGAAGATGATCACATACTTTTTAAAATTTCTACAGTAATTATGGAGCCTCGTGAATGTCAGTGAGTATGGGGATAAGTCCCCTGCAAGAATTTAGCAGGTTGTCATGATGAGAATTCCTTTACACTTAGTGCTATCTCTTCCTGCTGGGAATGTTTGAGGACAGAATATCTGAAATGCGTTTTCTACACTTTAATACTTCACAGGGGGACAATAGCCTCCTACTTAGTTCCAGTTTTCTTACACTTCAGGCTGTCTTCAGGCAACATGGCTGTATGTCCTTTATGTGCTACATGTGAGAATATATGGGTTTTTCTCTGAGGCTGCTGTTTTTATAGATGTGTTGCTGATTTTTATAACACTTAAACATATTTTTTTCTGTACTAAATACATAATGCATCATCTAGGATATATATGCTTTCCTTAAGTAAGCATTCATTCCAGGCTTGGTGCCAGCTCCATCCTTCCTTCATGTCTCTTCATTTTTGTGTATCATGTAAACCATGAATGAAACTTGGGAAAAAATCTGCAGAAAAAGTGCAATCTGACTATATACTTAAATGTTAATGAATTGGGCCCTTGTTTTGTAATGCAGTTTGCTTGACCTCCTGTACAGTTACTGGCTTTTTTATCTTATTTCACTCATCATTATACAAAGAGCATCCGTTTTACATTTCTATTAATACTTATTATTTAACACAAATTTTGTAGCTTTCTTTTTAAGATATAGTAAATAAACCTTTTGTGAGGTATCTGGGGATTGGTAATGAATAGTTGTGTACTTCTGTGATGTTACTAAAATAATACTGTTTTTTCTTATTAAAGTTGCAATAATAATTCTTTTTTAACAATTAAACTAATTTAGTAAGTGCAAGATGGAGGCGCTTTCCTACAGATTATGCTTCCACCTCAGAAGATGAATTCGGATCAAACCGTAATTCTCCTAAACATACCCGTCTGCGTACCTCTCCAGCCCTGAAAACCACACGACTGCAAAGCACTGGGACAGGAGCTCAAAGTAGCAATACATTCAAGCACAGAATAAAGGAACAGGACGACTATATTCGTGACTGGACTGCCCACCGAGAAGAAATAGCAAGGTTAGTTTTAAAGGAGTGCCTTTAAAATGACAAAGATTTGTACCCAGCTGGTTATACAGGTACATACAGAAGAGAAAGAGGGCTAATGGATTTTCTGTACCACTCACTGTTCTTATTCTCTAAGTGAATGGGTAATTTAAAGTTCTTATGAGACTGGCAGACAAAGCACTCATGTTACCAGCGCATTCTTTCTAATGGAAAATGATAGTCATTTCTGACTTACGATAGCCAGATCCCAGAAGTGAACTTCTGATTGCATTAGTGGGACTTGCAGAAGTCATCTGTGGTAATGATGTATTTCCCGAGGTTGAAGCATATCTGATTTTGTACTACCCTTACATTCATACTGAGGTAAGATTTCAGATCAATGTATATGTGATGGAGAGGAGAAAGTGATTTTGGCAGTGTGAGAGACCATGTTCTCATTTTAATTTTTTTATCTAGTC
>JANHGB010024380.1:0-12068 GCA_026283785.1 Coracopsis vasa | reverse complement strand
CCAGGAGGTCTCTGGTTCTGTAGCAAGTTCTGCTCCAGTGACAGTCCTCAGTGCTGATCCCATAAGACAAGGTGAGTGGGTGGCCAGAGGTGGGACAAAGACAGGAATTTCCACGCAGATGCAAATGAGACTGTTCATGGCAACAGGAGTCAATGCATGGATGGCAATAATTGGCTAAGGATTAGAGACTGTTTTTGCTGGGACTGCTGTTGAAGACATAGCGACAATGTGTTTATATGTGTTGGAGGGCAACACTACAAAGTCCAGTCTCCACTGAAGTGGCTATAACTGCTGATGACTTGTCTGAGGTGGGTTGTTCAACCCTATCTGCCTGAACTCCACAGCAGGGGCCACATGATGTGGGAGGGAAAGGCAGCAGGGACCTTAGATCCTGTCACTTTCAATTTCTTTTTCCACCCAGAGGGTCATGTTTACCCGTGTTGCAGTTACTAACATATATGGGTAGTGGGTCTTGGGCTACTGTAGTTCTGTCCTGGGTGGGTTTGCATTTCATAAAGATCTGACCTGCAGCATCCTTTTTCAACCTTACTTTGTCAGGGTTTCTGCTTTGGGCAGCCCGCCACTGGCTTTGGCTGAAACTAAGCAATTCTTGATCTGTACTTCTCTAAACTGACCTGGCTGTTACTGTAAGCCTGAATCTACTATGCTGTTGTCACTACACTAGAAAGTTAAAAGTGCTGGTGACTTCAAGTCAGAGGGTTTTAAGACAAGTTCGGTTTGTCTGGTCTCACCTTACGCAGCTTACTGCTCATCTCTCAAGCCAGCTAAAACAGATTGAAATTAATTTCCCAGGATGAACTGGAGCTGTTAGCTGTATGGCCTCACTGAGCTGCACCTACTTTGCACAGGTCTTTGAGGTTATACATTCACTGTGGCTTTTTTGTGCTATCTGAAGAAATGAATGCCTGAACTATCAAGTATGTTAAAGAGCTGCAGGGAAGGCTCCCTAAAGAAAAGCAGTTATAGCATAAAACTGAACTGTCTGCTGTTTGTGAGATTAGCTGCAGGAAAAAGAGCTTTCTCATTAGGCTGCATCTTCAAAGCACAGGCTGTCCTGAGCATGGGAGACAAAAGGTACCCCACTTTTGGCCATACTGTGGCAACCTGTATCTGCCAGTGATACAGAGCTGAGTACTTGTGTGCTGTGTCTGTGGATGCTGATCTGTCAGTGAGATTCAGTCTTTGGCCTGGGCTGTATTTCTTTGCTGGAAGGATAGTTTTGTACCAGTGAAAGCAGTGTGTAGCGACTTCCTTGTTTGACACACCCTCAAGGTGAAAAAGCAGGAGCAAAGACTCAGCCCGCTTCTCTGTTGTTGAAGGACTGACCAGACTTCTAGTGGAGCCACATGAGAGAGAACTGTGAGGTAGCTCAGCTCTCCTGTATCAGAACTGACATGGTGCTCTGTACAGTGCTAGCAGTGCACACAAGTGATGGGTTGTCACTGATGTGTGTGTTGCATGGCCACAAGCTTCCCTGGCTGTGGAGTCCATAGCCCTGCTGGACTCCAGCTACCCTGGCTTTGCTCAGCCCTCTCTGCTGAAGGACATGCAATATGCTCCTTGTTCAGTACTCAACAACAATGGCACTGGGCTTCCTATAAGGTTCAGATGGCCCAAAACAAAAGTAGAGCTACTAGCTTTCTGAATAAAACATCTATCTAGCCTTTTCTGCTGTGTTTAGGAGGTCAGGGTGTACTTAAAAGCACTGTTGTGCTGTCTGGAACAAACCTTATCCTTTGTGAACAAGCACTGCAGAAGAGAACTCTCCGTACAAGCCTTCTCCTTGCTCCTTTTTCTAAAATCCTGCAGCCCTTTGAGGCAGCTCTGATCTGCATGTTGCCTGCAGCCTGAGGGTGGTGATGTATCTTTCCATAATACATGGCATTGGCAGGGTGTTTCACTGCCCCCCCTGCTGCAGGGGAGCTGAATGTGTGTCAGCATCCCAGGAACCAGGCTGTGATTCTGTATGGATTGCTTAAGCAGCCTTGGCTGCCATGCTCTGCCATATGCCAATACAAACACCTGTGCATTCATGCACCGAGCAGGATTGGGAAACTGGTCCTGCTGGAAAATTCTCTGCATTATGTTCTCCCCCTCTCTTTCTTTTTAAATTGTTATTATTGTTTTTAAACCCGACCAGTTCCCTGATCTGGTTCACCATGAGACTGCAGGAGCAGCTATGCAGGGGATGATCAAGGAAGAATGAAGTGACACACTCTTGTGGGAGGTGGTTGTCTAAAGGGCCCTGCTGCAGAATGTGAAACCCAGCCTGATGGTGACAGGCTTGTTCATTTTCGCTCTTGGCATGTCGATTGCTGCGTTTCAGCCCTACTTAATGAAAAAAGTTTCCCTGTCACAGTAAGGAGAAAATGTAATGCTGATTGGGCAACAGCATGGTACTTACCAGGTGAGCCTCCAGAAGTATTGGGACTGTAGCTGCTGTGTGTATGGAGTAGCTGGATGCTCTTCTTTCTTGGCCACTGCGTCTTGTGCAAAGGATCAGGGAATGCTTCTACAGCTTGGCAGAAAAGGAGATCAAAGCCTGGTGGGCAGTGGGCAGAGTTTACAGTCTGTTTTGTTCTGCCCATAGAGGAATAGATCCTAAAAGATCTCATCCTGTTTTGAGTAGGTGTTGGAAGGTGTTTCACTGCCTCAAGAGCTGAGTGCCAAGAGGTAGCTGCTGTATGATGATCAGGTAGTTCATGCTTCAAATGAAAACAACTGCTGTTGCAGCTAGGACCTCTCCCTCAAAGATAGTTCCTTCCTCAAGTCACCAGCCAAAAATACAAGAGGAACACATTAAGAACACAATTAACCAAGATTTTCCAGATTTCTTTTTAGTAATAATGATCTGATAGAAAACCAGACAAGACTGACTGCCATACTTACCTCTAACCAGCCTTACTCTAATTGGCATACACTGGTGAATGGAAGGGTGGGAACACTGAAGCCTGTTGGAGTGCAGCAAAAGCTCATTGAAACACCACCATCTGAAACAGAGAGAGCAGACAGTTGTAATGCTTTGAAGAGCCTTGCTTGGAACACAAGCCAGGGATAAAAGTACTGCTTAAATCTAGGCTATCCAGTCCACAGCCTGTTTGTGGAACAGTTTGTAGCTGTCTTTCTGCTCTTTGGCCTCTGCTGTTAGTCTGCATCATTGGCTCTTCTAGGAAGACAACTACTTCATCAACCTGCAGGGTCACCAAGCAGCACTGGTGCTTATCTTGAGCAGTGTACAACAGGAGAAACAACTGGAAGAGCATTTAGCTGAGATGGTGCGACACTGCCATTGATTTCTAGTGTAGCAGACTTGCACATAAGCTTTACTTCTGACTTGCCATATAAAAGCATCAGTTCTGTTTCAGTGACTCCAGAATTTATGGCTGACTTAAAACTGAAGGTGTGCACGGTCACCTTGATGCTAGCAGTCTGTGCGCCTGCAGAAGAAGGAGGATGGGTGAGGATGCTGGTCTGCAGCCCGTGGACATCTGGGACTGGAGTAAATCATGTGTGGGCTGTGAACTGCAGAATATCAAGGTTTAACAAAGATAAAATTTCTTTCAGCAGGTTTTGTCTTCCCACACACTAGTAGCAATATTTTAAGGTTAGAAGCTCTTCATGCTGCTCTGCCTGAGATAGCATTTCTGTTAGTGGGGCTAGCTCTGGTCTTCAATATATAAAAAAAGTTGAAAGGCAAACCTTTCAGTCTGAGTTTTTTAGAGCTGTTCAAATCTATGTTAAAGTCTCTCTTAGTTGCTCCAAAGTCATATTTAGTAGCCAAAGAGAGCAAATGCTTGTCTTGTTCTTTTATATCTCTCTTAAACAAGAGCAAACCATAGATTTTGCATCTTAGGAAGTTAGAAGAATCTTGCAGGATGTTTAGGGAGGTGTTTGAGGTGGGAGAGCTCATTACATCTCATTCCTTTTCAGCTGAACAAGAAGGATTTATTAGGAGAAATGTGCAAATTTGACAGCATTATTCAGATAATGGAGGATTTCAAGTGTTTTTGACACTGCTGTAGTAGGCTGATCACTAACTGGGATTAGTAAGAGTGGGATACAAATCATCCTTAATCTAGTTTAGGGCTTGTAGCAGCTTGTGGCAAAGCCGCTGGTTTTGCTTACCTCAAAGAGCAATTTGAAAAAAGCTGCTTCCTTTTACATATGCCACGGCTTCAAATTAAAGAAATGTGGTTCCCAGCTTGGGCAGGGTGAGATTAACTAATAAACTACAAATCTCCCCATCATCATGAGACAGTACTTTGTATCCCTCCTCTAGCAGGAGGGAGCTCTGTGGCAGCTGATGGGATAAGAAGGATTCATGCTTGGAGACTGTGCCCAAGATGAAGACTGAAGAATAGTTAGAAATGATGCTGTTAAACAACAAAATGAAAAACCCAATAAAAAAAAAGTGGAGTATGTAAGACTTCTGGAGCCAATAATCTATCTAATGAGCTGTGAAAGCCTGGCCCGTTCTTCATTAAATTGAAGATGCCACTAAGCAGCTTTCTGGTTGTCCCAGCAGAACTGAATAACTATTGTTCTGCAACAATACAGTGCTCAGCAAGAGAGAGGCTAACAGTCTCCCCAGGGTTTCCCCTATACAGGCTGCTTTGATACTTGGGAAAGAGGATCTTCCACTGATTAATGGGAACTAGTTAATCCATATCAAAAATGCTGTTAAAATGTTACCCCTAACATGAAACTGAATTCAGTGACACCAAATCCAAAGTGCTAGGCAAGTAGTTATGATCAGTTGTCTGAGCTGCTAAAAAACCACCACCCCCCCACAAAAAAAACCAAAACAAACCAGTAAAAAAGCAATAAGTAGGTAAGAATTGAAAGCTTTTTGACTAGAATACATAAGAGACCATTGAAGCTCCTTCAAAAGATCCATTGCCTGAACTTAAATGTGTATATCCAGCCTTTCTGGCAACAATTACAAAGTGAATGGTCCACAAATAGACTCAGGGGACTGAAAAATAAACTGGATGATGGTGGAACTAATTGTGATGGTGGAAAGCATGTCCGCATTAGCTGATTATATTGAACAGTCTGATAAAATTTTGAGCTAGAGTAATACAGAGTTGTTGGTAAAGCAAGATTACTTTAAGTTGGAATTTATTTTCAGTTCTTCCATATGACAGCACAACCTGGATTGACTCTGTGTTTTGTGCCACTAATCCTCTTGACTAATCAAAACCTTTCTCATTGGTGTAATTCTGCTGCAATAAAAGGTCATGGAAAAGCCTTGACCATGAGGTGCTGGTTGCGTGAACAGCATGGTACATCTTCCTGATGCAAACCCAAATTAGCTCAGTCCCTTCTGATGCCATCCTGAGTCAGTGTTTTATGTTAACCTTGCTGTATCTGAAATCCTTCAGCAGCAGATCATTATAGAAGCATGACCTTTCTGCAGTACTTGTATTTTGTGGTGCCACAAGGAAAGGTTGCTGCATGCTTACTGATGCTGCAGTGTGTGGAGCAAAAAGTGTAGTCTTTATATAGCTGTGCAGTTACATAAATAGGACAAACATTCCTTAATGCTCATGTGTCATGAAACTGGATGATGTCACGAAGTTACATCACTGCGTGGATATTCTGACTGGTATCTACATATGCAGAATCTGATACTGCCCTTTGAGAATTTCGGGCAAAGAGAGTCCCTCTCAGATCCTAGGCCTCAAACTGTCTGGTCAAAGGCAGATGCTGCAACTCCCAGAGGAGCAGCTTGGGACTAGACCCTTTGGGATGACTAAGCAGAAGGACACATTTAGTGCAAATTCACTAAGTTCTCATTTAAAGCTGTGGAAAGCAGACTTTTTAAATCCTGAGTCATGTATTCTATTACTCCCTTGAAGTATAATAGCCAACCTCAGTGAACAGCAACTGGTCTGAGCCTGCCTTCATGTTTGCCAGGTAGCTGCTGAGCGGCTTCTGGGCAACTCTACACTGGAGCAGCATGGGTCTCCACTGGTTTAGACTGGGCCATACTGGACTTTCCTCCCCTAAGGAGGACCTAGCTATCCCAGCTAAGACGGAAATGAAACAAGGATTCAAACCAGTATGTGACAAAGGCTATGGAGAAGCAGAACATGCAGCAGCCTGGGAAGAGGCTAAAACCTCAGGTGTGAAGAGAAATGTAAGGGTAGGGTGGCTGGACACACTGGATAACAAGAAAGGAAGTGTGGCATGACTGAACAAACCTCATTCTTTAGCACCACAAGGGGAAGGGATGCTGGCTCACTAGTCAAAAGATCAAGAGTTGCTCTTTCATTTCCTGACAGTCTGATCTTTTCAAGAGTGGTGCTAAGGTCTGCAGACCATGAGATCTGTCCAGGTGTTCTTGGAAATCCTGTAGGAGCTACTCTTGAAGACTCGGATTTGGGGGAAGTTAGTCTTGATCCTAGATAAAGACACTTGGTGCCATGTCTTAAACTGGCTTGGCAGTACCTTTCTCCAGTTAAAAGTTGGAGGGATTGCTTTCTGACTGCTTCAAGGTAGAGCCTTCCCACTGGGAGGAGGATGCACCCCCCCTTTTGCAATGCATTCCCCTTGCACACAAAACCAAACTGAGTGCCAGAACAAAGGACTGTGCTTGCTAGTGCAAGAAAGGAGGGATAAAAATGGTCCCCAGCCCACCTGCATTGACCAAAATGGTGCAATTTCCGAAGCCTGACTTCAGAAAGGAATGTACTGGAAAGGATGGTCAAGGGAACGGAATTTAGGAGGCCTGGCAGTTATTTTCCATATTCTTTATGCACCAACAATTCATACTCTTTAATGTTTGAAGTGTAGGGAGATCAGCTTGTGTGGATTGCTGACCTTTGACATGAGAAGGAAGACGTACAGGAAGTACTTACCTCACCTACTTTCTGTGGATGAGTGCAAAAGCACACTGCAAACAAGCAGGGGCAAATCTGAAAATCCAAATTACCCCATGATATGCAGCTAAACTAAAAATTGAAGGGCAGTCTCTTCTTAGAAATTACTGTAGAAATATGCTTGCAGAAGCCTGAGGAGAAGTGGTTTGATTTGTTCTTGGGGTTCTTTTTTTTGTTCTATGTTTGTTTTGGAGTTTTTCCAGTAGAGAAGGAAAGCGCTAAAAACTGTAATGTCTACAGGAGGTTGGGGTTTTTTTTTGTTTTGTTTTTACTTTCTTGTTATTTAAAAAAAGTAATAATAATTAATTACAATGATCACCAAGAAGAGGCAAGATCTTGGGCCCAATCAGATTGGTGGCAGCTTGCATACTTGTCTTCAGAGAGGAGGAATCTAATGGGCTAGTTAACCACCTTAGAAACCGGTTGTTCTGTGGAAATACAAGGAATGAATAAAATATTAAGGATGAAGAGAAAACTGGATAAACCTGATATCTTAAAAGAATGAAAAGGAGATTGGGCCAGTAAATGCAGCCCAATGAGAGAACTCAATTGCTTTGTCTGACAGATCATACTAGTTTCTAGGATGAAAATGAGTGTTATATTAATTTTTAAATGATGCTGTGTTAATGCAAGCTACAGAAATACAGTGGTTGCAAAGCTGGCAAGAATGTATGTTCTTCTTTTTACATAATAAAATGAGATTTCACACTCTCAGTAGAACCATGGTCAGCCTGGATGATGCAGTGCAGTATCTCAGGGCAGTGCTGGGAAGGGGTGACAAAGGCATCTTTAGGATGGAATAAAAGTAAAAATTCTGGAAAACAGGAAATGCGGTTGGACGGGGAAAGATTAAATTCAGAAGTGATGTACAGGGCTTTGGTTCAAAATCTGAGAAGGGAGAATGACTGGTTGGGTAATGGTAGCCCTGCCAAAATAAACCTGGGGGCTAGTTATGAGTTGGGTGTCAAGCATGTTGTACTGATAGTACATACAGCAGAGGCCAACAAGATGCATGAAGTAATCATTCTGCTTTATTTAGTGTTGTTTGTCTTTGGATAGCCTGAATAGCTTTGAATGTTGTGTGTTATGACAAAATGGTGCAGTAGAACAGGAGTTTGGCCTCTTCTTTCAGCAACTGAACTTCTATTCTGATTAGTGTACTCATTGAAGAATAAATGGAGAAAGCTGAGGGCTATATTCTCCTACAGGTGAGGCTGGCTGCTATCTCAGGACTTTGAGTGCCCACACTTATAAACAGGGGATCTCATTCTGCTTCGACTGAGATGCTGTCATTTCAGATACATGAACAGTGCTGGAAGGGTTCAGAAAGGCAGAGAAGCCAAACTACTTTGTCTCCTCTTCCGTTTCTTAGAAGTAATGCAGTAGCTGGTAGATAGCAAAGACATGACCAGTCAGAACCTGGAGCAGAATGGTTATGTTGTGCAAGGGCAGAGCATTGGCTGCTGCCAGGATGTGGCTCTGAACAAATTCCTTGTTTTCTTCTTTCCAAAGCACGTGCAGCTTGGAAGCAGCAAGACTGACCCTTCCAACACTGAATAAACTAACCACTAATAGAACTACTCTTTTTAGGGGGGATGGAATGAAGAAAGATAAGAAAATGCATTCTGAACAAAGAGAGTTTGGGTAACCTTCAGGAGCCCTTAGAGGAGACTATGCAAGCAACAACATAGTAACCTCATCACTAACACACCTTCTTCCGTTCTCTTTAAAGCAAACTACAAATCTGAACCTTCCTCCTGAAGATCTTGATTCATCTGGTGATGATGATGATGCATTCTCAGGTTCCGGTGCAGGTAAGTTAATAGCACTTGTACTGTTAGTGCTTGAATGTGGCAATTGAGATCTTGATGAGCATCCACACTAAAACAGGGAGGGAGGAATCACACACACACGCACGCGCGCCTGCCTGCCCCAGAATATGAGAGCTGGGAACAGAGAAAGGGCCTAATCTATTCATCTTGTATTGTTTCAGACACTAACAATTAGCAGAAAATGAGTTGTAGGAGACTTGAAAGGGAGCAGAAGCAGGTACGCTCCATGTGATTACTAATGTGAGAAACTGAGTGAAGAATGTTATGGAACTGAAGTGACTGTTTACTCATGGGGAAGAGAGACTGTAAGAAGGGCCTTTGTGCTCTCATATGAGCTGGTAGGAGATACCATTTGAGGGTGTGTAAACCCCAAACTGCCAACATACATCAAGTGCAAATTTTATCTGTCATCAGGTGTGCCACGTCCCATGGGCCATGCTTTTTTAAAAGCAGAATAAAAGGGTTTTAGGGTGGGGGAAAGAGTCTATTGGAATGTTTACTAAATTGCATGAGAGAGACCTTTGGTGTTCAGTTTAGGAGATGCTACTGAGGAATGAGCAAGCTGTTGAAAACTAAAGCATGGCATTCTTCAGCTTCCTTCTAGCCACATGTTTGTGTTTTAGTTTAAATGCTGCAGGAATAAAACCTTGAAATCAGGTGTGACAGTGACTAAAGGTGTTGAGTATATGAGTACTGCTCTGAAACAAATACTTATGGGGAAAAGAGTCGGATAATCATCCTGAGCAACCAGTATGCTGAAATCGAACAGCCCCCTTGTCAACCTGTCTGCAAACAGACTAGCACTTGTGCCTTGTGGAGAACCAGATGACTAATAAAGTATTGCTGGATAGCACATTGGTCTGTCCCTTCCTTATGCCACTGAAAAGAATTAGGAATTATGAACTGAACTGCTATTGTTCCAAAAATTGTCTATGCAGGTTCAGCATCCTTATTAGACCAGCATCCTGGAGATACTATTAACAGGTCGCTAAACTGACCAAGGATAATACTATTTTGTTTTGCAGGTCCTGTGACTGAACAGTCTCACACCTGGAGAATCCCAGGAGAACCAACTAATTCCTCATTACTGGCAACACCTATGGATTTCCATGAACAGCCATTTCCCGGGACTGAGAGCCGAGCTGAGAAGGAAGTAATGTCTCCTTCTGCAACTAGTACTGTCGTGACAGAGGAGCCAGTTGTAGCTGTGAAGGACACAGTACCCATCCTGAGCTCACCTGATGAGAAACCACCAAATGATGTTGGAACAACAGTGAGAAGCCCCACTACTCACTTTCCTTCAGTGGTTCATGTAACTCCTTCGGAAGCCTCAGGCACGGTCCATGGGCTCGAACCTAAAATCCCCAGCTCTGATGGGCCAGACACTAAAGATGTGCCTGAGCCCCACTCTACCATCCATCATGAGGGAGACATCGCTGCCACCCCCACAATAGCAGCTCCAAAGGATGTTGTTCCTACACATGAGGAGGTTTCTGAGGATGGCTCTGGAGATCCGGTGAGGATTAATATCTCTGACAGCCTTTCCAGGGGGATGGTTTGAATACTATGTAGTAAGTTGGTTTTGCAGGAAAGGGTGGTAATTTGTCAAAAGTGATGATTGATTTAATAGGTTATATTTGTGGAGGGGTTTAGATGAGAAGAAAACCAAGCTGTGGAAAATCTCCAGTAGCAGACATGATGAGAAACATGATTAACCTGCCTTGTCTGTCCCAACAGGGAGACTTCATCTTAACTAAAGATGAGGATTTGGTCCCCACCCAGAACTCAGAAGTACTGGCTGACTCTGGGAGGAATGCCAAAGCTGCAGGAGCCTCAGGAATTATGGACAGAAAAGAAGTTCTTGGAGGTACCTGATATTCTGGATTTCTAGTTGGCAGAAGCAGACTCTCGTAGGAGTCTTCCAGGCAGCAGAAGCTGCAGTTCTGCAAGTACATCTCTGAGCATGAAAGCTAACCTTGTTAGACCTCTGAAATTAGGGTGGTGGTTCACGATTCTGTGTAGTCAAAACCCTAACAGGGACAAATACTAACCTGCTAATAGCAAAGATCCCACTACTAGTTATCAGTTAAGTTGTGTTTAAACCTATTACTTCTCTCAAAAACTACAGTAAAACTGCTCTAATGCTGCCTCAGTCAAATTACTAGAGCTGAACAACATAGCCTAGTGTGCTTTGCAGCACAGCACAGTGGGAAATGTGTTCCTCTAGCTTTACCTTGTGTAGATGAGCAAGCTCATCTACTAATTGAAGGATGATGATTTGAGCGGGGGCAAAAGGACAAATTAATTTCTGGAAGTCATGAAATCAGTAAGGAACAGTCTGAAACTTACAGTCACACTACCATTATCCAGAGTCTAATTTGTGGCTTTCTCCCGCTTCTAGGTGTTATTGCTGGAGGACTAGTAGGCTTGGTGTTTGCAGTGTTTCTAGTTGCATTTATGCTGTACAGGATGAAGAAAAAAGATGAAGGCAGCTATTCGCTGGATGAGCCAAAGCAGTCTAACGGAGGATACCAAAAACCACACAAACAAGAAGAATTCTATGCATAAACACTGCTCTTCAGGACACTTCTTATTTCATCTTTCTTGGACTCTTCTCTCCCTGCACATGGACCTCCTAGTGTGCTTTGCATTAAACTTAAGCCATATGATCATTGGGTTGTTTGCCCTTACCATTTTGCCGTTGGGATTTGATAACTACAAAGTAGATCTGGATTCACTGAACATTCCCTGCTTTCTTGCACAACTTTTAATTTTTTTTAACAGAAGTGGGACTGCAAGTTCCTAAACTCACTTTGGTTTATCTAAAGACTGCTGGGGCAGGCGGTGGGGAGAATATAAGGAAGCACTGTATGCATAAAACTCTTGCTATTTAGGGAAAGGGCTAGCAAGAATAAACAGTTACCAGTGCTCAAATTCTGTATAGCAGGGATCCTTCCTATTTAACCCATAGATGTGTTTTAAGCGTAACAAATGGCTGTGCTGGGCAGACATTTGGTACACTGCAATCCTCTAGCTCTTTCTAACTGCCGTGTTTGGAGCACTTAATGGCTATGGAACATCAAGCTGAACATGATTCCTAGTGAGAGGAGGTGTTATGAGCAGGGTAAGCAAATGACTGTCATGTGGTTTAGAATAACTTCTATTTTGGAAGCATTATGCCATACCCAGAACCAGCTCCTAAGAAGTTGGTGCATAACACAAACACAAAACAAACCCCAAAGACCCCCAAATTAATAATCTAGTTTCAACCTTCCTGCCACGCCATCTGGTTCCTTATAACACAACTTGTTTAGTTGTGCTACAGAATACT
>JANHGB010024379.1:0-20006 GCA_026283785.1 Coracopsis vasa | reverse complement strand
GTCACAAAGCACCAACACATATTGATGCCTCCTATTTTCACATATATATGCTCCATCACTGGAGGTGTTCAAGGTCAGGCTGGATAGAGCCTTGGGTGACATGGTTCAGTGTTAGGTGTCCCTGTCCACGGCAGGGGGGTTGGAACTAGATGATCTTAAGGTCCTTTCCAGCCCTAACTATTCTATGATTCTATATCTAATTTCAACAAATACACATGCCTTTTATATCTGTAAATCCAGTTCAGACTGGTTATAAGTAAGTTCACTGTAAACACCCTGACAACAGCGTAATTTTGCTTGTTCACTTAGGGGATTGAACTATTTTAACACTGTTTATAAACTGATACTGTTAAAATGGCAAAAGAATTATGAATAAAGTAAGTTCCACACACTTTATTATTAATATTTAAAGCACTGCAAGCAATAACTGTATTCTGAGATGTCCTGAATTCCACAGCACTATTAAGGTCATTTTCTGAAGTTTGTATCTCATGTAAGAGTTTGAAAACAATAGAAAAAGAAAATCCCCACAGACACACAGTTAAACACACCTACCCTTCTCACTGTCACTGAAAACCCTTTTCCACAGGCCATACAGTTCTGTACCTCATTGTCTTCTGCCCACTTCCTGTTGAGAGCTTGGGTGTGTTTGATCTATATAGAAGATATACAAAAAGGTTTGTTTTTTAAAATGCTTATCTAATTCCTACTTATTTCCTCTGTTTTCACTGCACACACTACCCACTGTGGTATAAAAGCATCATTTCTGCCATGATACTGAGAGCTTATATTTGTTCAGAGAGAAAACCTTCCAAGTTTCAGAACTATAAGCAGATTTAATAACCCACAGACAGCAATATGGCCCTCATATACAACAAGCATAACATCTTAACCACTCTGGAAAGTAACCCACCACCAGTCTGACACAAACTTGAAATTCTCATAAGTTCCCACACAGACAGTCAACAGGTTTAATTGCTTCAAATCAAATTATACCTGTAATGACTGGTTTTCTCGGCCAAGTTCCTGCATTGCAGCAGTAGTGTTGTCCAGCTTTTTCTTCATTTCCACAAGTTTGGCTTGAAGCTTTTCAATTTCTCCCTCACTTTTTATACACCTGAGGAAAAAATAGTAAATTGTCAGCTCAAAGCATATACAGCAATGCACACTGCCTCCTTTGGGCAGGTTGTCATCTCTGAGAAGCTTCTCTCATAACTCTCAGCCAAAAATATCCTTGCTGTGAAAAGTTCTTGGATGCCTTGACTGGAAAAACATTCTGTTGTAACAATCAGTTTAAGATTATCCGGCACTGCTCCCAAGGATCTGTGGCGTATTAATACCTGGAATTACTCCTAAACCCAGGGACATTATTGAAGGAACTCCATCAACAGCAAGCCCCAATATGTACCCCTGTGCAACAGGACACAAACCAGCAAACCAGCTGCAGCAAATTAGGTCAGACAACAGAGCAGAAAAGAACCCTCTTCCTTTTAGCAAGGCCACCTCCCATCAGCTGAAATTCTCTTTGCTGTTGAAAGCCAAATTTCAAAGGTTTGTTTCCTGCCAAGCTGTAAACAGCTACTGGATGAGTTCAGAACAGTATAGCAAGGGATTGCCAAAGAAAGAGGATCTCTCTTGCATTGATCCCACCCTCTCCCAAGGTCTGCTGTTCGAAAAACAAGTCAACAAGTTTGACAGTACTCAAAAATGTTTTCCATTCTGCCTTCACCAAACATGTCAGGAAATAAGGACAAATAAAGCTTCCTGTCTTACAGTTGTTTCTTTTACCTTTGTAATCACTGCTTTCAGGTAACTCCTGCTGCCTTGCCAGCCTCCTGCTGCCTGAAGGACAGGCACTCTGCCTACCTAACATTTAAATCTATTGTAGTGACAATAGCAGAACTGGAGAAAAAAAGGACTGTGGGTTCTCAGGCGGAAGAAAATGACTCCTGTTTGAACCTTAGCCTATCTAATACAATTCAATATTTAATCTCCTAAGATTGAGCAGTGGGCATACCTATAAGTGCCTAAACAAATTCTTGTTACTGGAGGCACTAAGAAGTCTCTTCCAGGCTTCTGGATGACTAGTACACCTACTCTGATTAAGTCAAGGCAGGGGAGCATTGGAGTGATGGAGAAGGATAGCTAATTCAGATATGAGAAGCTCTCTCTGCAAGGCCTTGTAAGGTTCATACAGCAGATCAGATGAGATGCCACAACCTACACACTTCAGGGTTCAGAGGAGCCCAACAGATTTAGATGGCTTTTATGAATGGGTGCAGATCTTTGTGCACAAGCACAAAGTGTGACTTTGGTGATAAATAAGGTCATGATAAGATTGTCTGATTTTCTACAAAACAGCTGCATTGTCGAAGCCCACAAAGAGCACAGTTTATTCCCAACACCCCTTGCTGTATTTTGGCAGGGACGATAGAATGTTGCACTCTGGAAACTGCATCCACAGCCCAAACACTAGGAACAAAAGCAGATTAAAATAAAGCACGCATAGGGAATCCTGAATCAATTGAAACAAGTTTGTAGCGTGAGGCTTTCCATTTCCCAAACTATACTTCCACATGTGTCACGACCATAGCTTACCTCTCCAGCAACGCTCTTCTCTCATCCTGGTTATTCTGCACCGTTGCTTCCAAGACAGCAATATCCCCACGTAAATCATCTGTCTGTTTCTCCAGCTCACTCACTCGCCTCTGACTGCTTTGCCACTCTTTCTTCATGGTAGCCAGGTTTTCATTCAGGGCTGTGACCTGCATGGTGAGTTTGGTCTCCTTTTCCTCATGTTTCCTATTTTCTTCTTCTTTCTCTTTTTGCTCTGTGTGCTAAGAAAACAATGGAACAATGAAAAACAACCTTCCAAGTATTCTTTCCCCATTCCCTACATTTAATTAAGGCAAGCAAAGTTACTGTACTAGAATCACTACTTTTAATCAACAAACTCTATTAGACAAGGCTGTCATCCTATTGAATTCTCCCACATCCTTAAATGCCTCACAGATTTCTGACCTTGTCATTTAAAAAATAATATAATGTGAAACTAAATTCAACTCTTTGCTTGTTCTCTGTCCCTGGAAGAATCCAAAAGCATGTACATAAAACAACAGTCTTATATTCTCCAACATACTAACCAGTTTAGCTTCAATTTCCACACATTCTTTCTTCAGCTCCTCTTCTCTCTTTTTCAGCTGATCTTTGACTGCTTGATGGTTTTTTTTCTCCTGTTCCAGAGCTGAATTAGTATTATCTATTTTGCCCTGCAGCTCTAATTTCTGTTGAATCAATAGCTCGTTTGCATCCTTGAGATTTGCTACCTCCTGTTAGGATACAGAGCTCAAAGTTAAAGTAGCAACATTGAAAGTGTAAGTGATTTTAAATTCAAAACTACTGTAATTCTTTCCAAGGAGAAGACAGTAATAATTTTAGTTTTATCACTGGAAGAAATGATAATTTTATAGCACAAAATTTTATATAATTTTAAAAAAAATTTTATAATTTTAAAGTATCAATGATTTTCATGATCATTACCTATATTATGAACAGCATTCATTTATAAAATAAATTTACTGTATATTTCTACTAAAGCAGTTGAAGCTCTGTTGGATTACTTTATGCAGTTCTTTAAAATGAGACATCCATGGTCATTTTCCAGAGTCTGTTTTAAAATTTATTTCCCATTGTTCTCTAGTTGCAATAATGAGGTTAAAGGCATTGTAATGACAACTTAAAAACCTAACATTGATGGTAGCTACTTTCTATTAGACTTAAATGTATCAATAAATACCCTCTGTTTTAAGTAAGCAGGATGATACACTTGCTTTGAAATATTAGTTTTACATGTTCTTCTATATATAGCAAACATAACAAAATCCTGAAGTAAAAAAGTCAATTTATAGGAATCATTTATCTTA
This sequence comes from Coracopsis vasa, assembly GCA_026283785.1. Taxonomy (NCBI): domain Eukaryota; kingdom Metazoa; phylum Chordata; class Aves; order Psittaciformes; family Psittacidae; genus Coracopsis; species Coracopsis vasa. The sequence continues at coordinate 16,083 of JANHGB010024379.1, read as the reverse complement.
AAATTACACACCCAAGCAAGGAGGTACAAACAGACTCATAGGGGCTGCCAGTTTTTCATAAATCAAAATTAAAACAAAACCAAAGACAGGGAGAGAACATAACCTGAGAACAGGAGGATGCCCTATAGATGCATACCTATTTACTCCTTGGTAGACGTGAAATAGAATATAGGCCTTTAGGAGACTTTTTCTGGTTTAGTCTGATTGCTTGTATGTTGATCAAGAGATGAATATTAAGCTGCCATTGGTGTGCACGCATTTTATATACATCTTTATAAATTTTCTTCTTTAGAATAAATATTTTAGGAGTGATGCGAATTATAGTAACCTTTCCCCAAAATCCAAGAATGTACTGGGCATAGATTGCTTGACATAAAGTACAGACTTCTATCTAAAAATAAGAGACCTGTTTCTAAACACTGGCGAATAAAATAACATCTGAAACTCATAAGATATCATGTTACTTTCTTTTTATTAGTGTACAGGGACTGTACCTTCATTTATACTTATAAAGCAACTTAAACCCCATGTACTTAAGAGATGTAAATATAACTCTAATACTATAACATGGAAAACAAACTGCAGTCTTTTAGGAGCGTTTGTTTCTGCAGAGACTAAAAACTTAAATACGTAATATGCGGTGAGGAATGGTTTGTTTTACAGAAGACTGAACGTTATTTAATTAAAGCGTCCAAACTTTTACCCTTCAGAGAGCTCATTTGATTGTTATGATTTTGGAAGAGAGTTAGTCTTTTATGAGGCTCCTGACATTGTTTCTTCCCTGACTGTGACTTTTACAGACATTTTAAGAAACCACAGCACATCAAGGGAGTTTCAACTCTACCACGCATCCTTGATAAGTACCAGATGTGCCTGGAATATCTGGGAAACTTCACATTCGTGACACTTTTGGACATAGTCAAGCAAGGGTATGCACAGTGAATCTACAGTGGAGCAGAAGAAAAGCCGGGACATACAACCCATCCTGAAGCTGAAACAAGTTGTGTGGTTCACCTGGCCAAGAACACTGGGCACTGGTGCTCCAGGATTATCACTAATCAAGTCATCATTGCTCAGGAACCACAACGAAATCTAGGCTTTGGTTCCTTTACCTGTAATACTGATATTGACAGCAACCATCTTTGCAAAGCCATTACAAATAACAAATACTGAGTAGGCACATATTTCATATAAGATAACTAACCACATGAAGACTCAGTTTGTTTGAATATACCTTCTCAAATTCATGCTTGGAGGCTCTAAGCTCTTCACCCAGCTTGGCACTTTCTTTTTCAAGTCTACTCCTTATTTCTTGGAGCTCTGTTGTTTTACATTTCTCATTAGCCAAGTCTTTTTCTTTCAAAATCTTGAAAAGAAATAGAAAGTGTGAGACAAGTTACTTCTTCCAAGTTCACAAAATAAATAAATGAACAAACAAAAAACCATCCAGGGCCCAAAACCTACTTGAAGGCTTTTTAATTAGTGGGAAACAACTGCCACATATCTCTATCCACAGTTCATAGTGCAAACAATTAGCAGCGTGTTTGCAGCTTTAAATTTAAAACTAATAAGATTTGTCCACCTGTCTAGACACTTAGAACAAATTAACAGCCTATTTCGAACCAAATTCGCTTCAACTGCTGTTAAAATTCTTTGCACCAAAAGGTTCAGTAAAACTGCCACTGCCATGCATTAAAACAGTGCTATGCCCCCCATATACCCTTTGTTTAGAGATGTAACAGAATCTAATAGGGGGTGTCTGTGTGGGGTGTATGTCTCTGTGTGAAGATGTCAAAAGATATTTACCCTGTCATTCTGAAGATCCTGTAACATTTTGGTCTTCTCACCCAGCTGCTGCTCCTTCTTTGATGCATCCTGCTCCAGCGTAGACTTTGCTTTCTTCAGTTCCTGAATCTGCTGATTATTGCTAGCAATTCGATTTCTGCTGGAAACCAATTCTTCTTGAGCTAGAGCAAGTTTTTCTTCTGTGGACTAATCACAAAGAGAGTTCTGCAAATTATCTATCAGCATAAGAGCTACAGATACTCAAGTATCTGAAGTTTTTCCACATGGAAAAACTGTTACCTAGTGTGTAACATTTAGCTTCAAATGTTGACAGAAACTTCTAGGTTACAAGGTTACCCTAAATAAAAGAAACTACCCCAGTACCACTTCCACCAGCAATACCTTACTGTACATATTCCAGCTTGCATCTTTCCACAGAAAAAAAGGTGAAAACATACAGAAAGGCAGAGAATGAAAGGTAACTGATGAAAAGCTGATGATTTGAATTCGCTCACACAAATTTATTTTGTTCTCTGGGCAAATCAACTGATCTATAACTCTGACTTCAGCAGCAGTGAAGCTATACCTTTGAAGATTTCAAAAGTCATTCAATGCTATTTTTTACCCATGACTTAGTGAAGCCAGAGCTAGGACAATTGTACTTTGTTTTTAAACGCTAAAGTGAAACGTACAACCTAAAATGCTAATATCAGGGTAAAATATTTCAGTCTCAGTTGCATCAGCATTTGAAACACAAAATCTAAATTTCCATTCAAAATCCACTGCGGATTATATTTTCATTTGTCTCCAACTCTCCCCATTAGCTAGAAAAAAATCTTGGATTCATCTCTCTATAGAGATACAAAAACGCCAACAAACAACCTAAACCTTGCACCCAGGGCTCATTCTATTTGCTCACAACAAAGTCAAAGTCAAATTTGGGGGTTCTGCTTGAGTTAATATTCTGGAGGTTATACTTTTTTAAGCCTTAGGCTTAGGGAAGGACTAGCTCTGCTTAGAAGCATGTTCTTTCATAAGGAACCAACGAGAAAGAAAACTAACAAACTCATCCTCCACTCCTTCAAAATATTGATGTTTTATGAAAATCTTTGATGCTATGATCACGCAGAATGTGAGGATATTTATTATTAGTAGTATGTTTATTACCTCCAGTGCACCAATAAAGATTTAAATTCTTTCAAGATATACTAAATTCTTTTTTGAGCTCTTACTTAAATCCTAATCAAACCTCTTGTTGAAGGTTAGTGTTTTTAAAAGGAACAATAAGAACAACTTTGGCTTCACTTAATTATGCATATACTTTAGCCTCTCCTGTGTTGATTTAAAACCAAATTGATTTCTGATGCTTCCTAATCCTCCCTTGAAATGTCTAAAGTATTTTGCCTGTAGAGTCAGATGTAGTCTGAAATATCAGCGATGGAACACTGCTGATTCAATGGCATTTTCAACAATCCCAGTGGCACTTAAAAAGCTCGCATTGGCTTTTAAAATGAATTTGCAGACAAATTACTTTATTTGCTTTCTGAGCTATTAGAGTTCACCACTTAACACTTAGCGAGGCATTAACTCAGAAATTTTTTTAAGCAAAATGGGAAGTGCTTCTGCAATTTCCAGCTTTCAGTACAGGGTGGGTCTTTCAGAAAGCAAAATTAGCCCTCCCCCCTCCACTGTGGGCAGTGGAGTACCATATTTTCCTAACAGTGAGAAAGGATGGGAAGTGTAGCGTCACCATGTAATATCTTCACAAGCAAACCCAACAGTATCTGCAGGTTTAGAAAGAAATATAATGAAGCCACAGCTTTCAAATTTGTTTCCAGAAGCAAATGTGGTTACATCCAATTTGTTAGCACAGGATGGTAAAATCCGATGAAGTGAATAGTGACACACAAATTAAAAGCCTCAGATAGGGAATACTTCTCTCTCACTTTCCCTCTCTCCCCCAAAGTGTCTATACTGTACAGGCTATCTCACTGTGCCTGTACCTACACTAAGACAATGTAAATCTTCTTATAAGGGGAACTAGTATTCAGCCTATTCTGCTCTGTATTATGCACAAACATTTCTGTAAGTCAGTAGTTTTTAACATGAGTCTTGAAATTTTGCATGCAATTCAGCATGCTATAGCTTACATGTGTAAGTGCCTCAATTGTGCTGTGATTAATAACAATACTACTGAGAAAGCATTCAATGTGATTTTAACAGTAAATCAACCTTCTACCTATCCATGCCTTTCTTTCCACTTTGCTCAAAAGTCCTTCATAGCATCCTTTGGAAATGAGCAGAAATCCTCCGGCACATGGTTAAACATTCCAGTTATTATCCTTGTTCCTGCAATTCAGCCCAATTTTTTTGACTGCTGAGGAGAACGCATCTTTAACATAAAACCACCTCTAAAAAACCTGATGCCATTTACCTTATTTAATTACCATTCAGTTTTGCCATTGCTCCCAGAATATGACAGGTGTTCTACCAACAAGATACCCTTAGTCATGAGACTGCTCTTTAGGATGACAGACAAAACCGAATTCAAGGAAAAGGTACAGAACAGAAAATGCCAATCTGTACTTCTTTTTGCAAATAAAACCAGATGCTAGGATGACTGGTACAGAGTTTAAATAAATAAATAAAAAGATAAGAAGATATCAAAGCCTGATTCACTACAACTTGGTCTGTTGCAGTGTAAATTATACTGTAAACAGCAGAACTAGTCCAGGCTGGGTGGCAGGTGTTAGATCCTTAGGCACCTATGTGAGGTACACAAAAATAAGCATTTTAGTCCTTATGCTTCCTGATCCCAGTCCACAAGGAGACACATGAAATTATTCACAGATGCTAACCTGATCTCTCTTCACCTCCTAAGAAGAAGGGTTAGACTGACAATAGGCAACTTAAGCTCCTGACTTATAGGCCTGAAGTTTGGCAGTACGAATATTGTCCCAGAACATCCACTGAAGATATGCTGACAGAGATGCCAATATTGGAAGCAAAGAAACATTCTTTAGAGAACACAGAGGAAACCAGGACTGACTACAAAGAGCACAAATGCCAAGACTAAAAGATACTTGGCAGATCTCAGGAGAGAAGGATTCAACAAAGTATGTTTGCATGAACTCAAAATCAAGGCAAAAATAGCAGTTCTGAATTTTTATTAACCCTTCTATACAAAAAAATACCTTTCCCACAAAAAAGAAGCTTATGTGAGTGTGCATGCAAAACTACATATATCTTATATATATACACATGTATATGTGTGTGTATATCTATATACACAAATGATCTGTGTTGCTATTCTTTTTTTATTGTATGTATCAAAAACTATAGCATTTACAAGCACTCAAATCCTACCCGATTTCTTTTTCCAGTCACAAAAATGCATGAGTGTAGTTACTGCTATAGGTGGTAACTTATACCAAAGTAAATTTGCAACAAATAGTATCCATAAAATTATAACTACATTCTCACTTCCGATTTTGTTACAACACTCATTTTTCCTCTGCAAGACTTACAGCTTCAAAGCTTGCATCTTACTACAGCTCCACAGCAAGGATCTTCTGTTGCTGAGCCAGAAACTAGGACCCAGCTGTGCTGGTGCACGCCAGGGAGCAGCTGCCCACTCTGCGTCTGTCTCTCATGCAACGCTGTATCTCCAACTGCAGAACTTCACTGAAGCATTTGCTCACTTCTCAATCACACCTCAGTTTCCCAGCCTGAGATGAGCTAGCGATTTCAGCAGTGATATTGCCAGCAGATGCCAGAAGATGGTGCTCTGTGTATGGCCCAACTCCTTCCATTCCCTCTCAGGATCTAGCCCTACCACCCTACTCGTGCCATCCGTTCCTTGTACAGCCTTTTATGATCTATCCCCACACCGAAACCTTGCCCTCACCAATAGCATGGCACTACACCACGTCAGAATATTCAAATTTTTCCTTGTAGTACTTTTAACTAAAGAAAACCTACCATTGCTATGATCTCATGGTACAGCCTGGTTGTGTCAGTGCTCAACATGCCTGGGCTTCAAACCCTGCTGACTCAGCACAGCTATGCAGGAAGATCGTATTTCTACTAAAAGTCACAGAATGGCTTGGGCTGGAAGGGACCTTAGAGCTCATCCAGTTCCAACCCCCCTGCCACAGGCAGGGACACCTTCCACTAGACCAGGCTGTTCAAAACCCCATTCAAAAAAATCCTGCACTGAAGGACACCCAAGCTCACCTTACACACAAGGTTTAAAAACTTCTACTATTGCCTACTAATAAGATTCAGATCAATCTGAACCCCAGCCCACCCATCAGCTTTGGTTCCAAACTGTAATCAAAATCCATAGCTCTGGCTCAGATTATATACTTTTATTAAGTAACTCACTCAAGGCAAAACATTATCCAGACAAATAACTTTGAACTGGACTGTGAAACTCCACCATACAGTTCTTCTGACTTGAGTGGCATTTTGATGTTCAAATCTCAAGACTAACATTATCATGCTGAGGCTTTCCCAGTGTCCTTTTCCCTTTGAGGCCTCCTAAGAAAAGTTATCACTGGTGCTTTAGGTTAAGATTGCAATGAGGCAGCACATCCACAATTAGAGGTCAGCTCCCCACCTTTTCTCTCTTCTACATTTTACATTAAAAAGGGGTGGCAAGCAGACCTCACTAGTCATAATTAATATGTTTTAAAATTTCTATTTTTTTTATTAATCCAGCAAACAGCCTCCAAGTTAGTACATCACTTCACTACTGAGGACCTCAATCTTCCTCAGGCCCTTTAAGGCTCAACAGATACTTACATAATAAATCAAGTTACCCGACTGCTCATCTTGAAAGTCTTGTTTTCCCATTGCCATCACCTTATTTTACCTTTCTGCAAGGATGTTGTAGCTTTCTTTTTTGCTACCATCCACATTCAAGTTTAAAAGCATGTGGGATGCCTACTGTCCTATTTTATACTTGCCAGAACTAGAGGTCATCGAGCTGGTTCAATAATACTTGTAACAAAGCTATTTTTTGCAACAAGTGATTCTTATACGAAAACTATTCCAAAAAGAAAGCCTGTTAAATAAGCACATCCAATGCTTTTACAGGTCATTGCATTACCAAATGTTGATCTAAGTGCCTTGCAGGAAATTAACACACAGAGATATGTATGCTATAGTAACTAACTATAAGAAAGAGCTTGTTTTAATCACTGTTGCTTATTAATCATGCTGAAGTTCTTCACAATTTAACACAGCAGTTCAACCAAGCTACACTGAAAGTAAAGCCTCTGTAACCTGCAGGGAAATGTGGCAGATAATCTAATGCTACAGAGGAGGAGGAAGAAGATTAATAAAACTCCAATGGCCTATATATAAAGGAGTTATTTCTCTTTTTCTTAAAACAATCCCAAACCTGGAGTTTGGCTAGGGCTCCACAGCTCACATGGGCCTATCTATCTGAAATGGCCAGAAGACCTTTAACAATTTCAGTGGTGGAACTGAAAGGCCACTGGGACAGGTGAAAGGGAGTGATGAAATCTAAGCCATCAATGACTTATACATAATGAAGCCATCAGAAGCTGACATCTAAAATAGATCAGATGATCCAATCTCTCGATGTGCCTAGTTCACTCCATAAACTTCAGAAAAGCCTAGAACAACAGTGTCACACACAGACAAAGCTGCAGTGTGATTCATCTGAAATGAAGTGACGAAGCTACAGATCTTGCCAGTAGACAGCCAGTCTCTGCAGCACAGTATGTGCTGGGACTAACTGAAGCATTGGCTTAAGTACTGACATAAAGAAAGGAGGCAGAAAAAAAGGACATAAAAAACCACCTTTGCTGACTAACTCAGCTGCCAGCAATACCTCTTTGAAGGCACTACACTCTAATATCGAATCAGATAAATTCAGTTTAGGAATATCAAAAACATCAAAGACTAAGTTCAGACACTTGCATTCCATGCAGGTCCCTAAAACTACCATTTCTATTAGCTTGACATCTCTGAAAATCTACAGTCGGCCAAGAAGGAAGGGGCAAGGGCATTGGAAAAGACTGACAACTAAAATTCTAGTTAAATCATCGAGAAGATAGTAATTACTTACATGCTGGTAGACTTTGCCCTAATTAGCTATACTGTTTAAATTAGCTGAAAGCTGAAATATATAACAAGAAAGAGCAACTTGAAAAATTAACTCTTAAAAGAATACAAAAATAAATCATCTTTCACTTTGCTGCTGCACAAATGCAAGGGTATTTCAGGTAAACTGGCAAATATCCTTGGAAGGGTTTGAACAGCACTAAATTCTATACATAGCATATGTACAGAATATGAAGAAGCAGCATTTTTCTGCCTATACAGTTCTTGCACAGTTTCTTGGACTTCAAAATGCGTATAAAAAGATCTACTAAAAGTCACATATGACATTAAAATGACTGTAAGTACCTTAAGGTCTTGCCTTATTGCCAGCAGCTCAGACTCTTTCCCATAAAGATCCAACTGCAGCTTCTCCATGTTTTCCTTATTTTTTTCATGGCTCTTCTGTAAGTCTGCTAGCTTGACTTTCTCTGTTTTAAGCTCCTGTGCTGACAAAATAGACTGCTGTTGCAGTTTATTCTCCAGTTCTGCCTGAAACATAAGCATAGGAAGTTTCAATTAGAGTTACAGTCAGTAAAGCTTAATCATTTTAATAAATTGCATTTCTACTGCAGGGCAAGATTTTTTCCCACTTACGAAATAGCAGTTCAGTAATCTGGTATTTGTGATTTTACAGTAATATTTTGTAAGTAATCTAACAGCAAAATTTAATTCATGACAAAAAACTTAGTGAAACACATTAAGACCAAACATTAAAAATCTTAACAATGTTTTCAAGTGTTTCAAGTTTCTGGCTGTGATAGAGATAATTTTCTTCACATTATCTAGTGTGGTTTGGATTTGTACTGAAAACAGTGTTAATAATACAGATATGCTTTAGCTATTGCTGAGCAGTGCTCACACAAGGTCAAGGCCTTTTCTGCCTCTCACACCACCCCACCACCGAGTGGGATGAGGATGCACAAGGAGTTGAGAGGGGACACAGCTGACCCCAGCTGATCAAAGGGATATTCCAGACCACATGGCGTCATGCTCAGCAGATAAAGCTGAGGAGGAGGAAGGGGGTGGTGTTCAAAGTTACATTGTTTGTCTTCCCACGTGACAATTACATGTGGTGGAGCCCGGCTTTCCTGGAGATGGCTGAACACCTGCCTGACAAGGGGAAGTGGTAAATTAATTCCTTGTCTTGTTTTGCTTGTGTATGTGGCTTCTACTTTACCTATTAAACTGTCTTCATTCCAACCCATGATTTTTGTCATTTTTATCCCTTCCATTTCTCTCCCCCATCCCAACAGAGGGGAGTGAGCAAGCAGCTATGTGGTGCTTAGTCGCTGGCTGGGATTAAACCATGACACCAAGTCCTAAATCCTAAAGTTTCCATAGACTGACTAAATACAATCATGTAGCATAGGGCAACCAAAACTGGAGCAACATTTAACAGTGAATGGCACAGAACGCAACATTTCCTAATGCTTTAAGACATTTGAACTCTTCCTGTTATGGTTTACGAGTTTCATACTGTCACTCAGATAAATTCTTCTGGTATAATAAGAGAAGACTTGATTTAAAATTGTCACAGAAGTTCCAAAACACTGTAGAGTTTGTCTAAACCACTCTCACAAAATTCTACTGCTTTACAGAAAATGTCAACTTTTGCTTCATAGCATGCTCATGAAGCAAAATAAACACATTCAATCTAGTCATTTTTATTACTTTATTGAAACTCAATTCCCACCAAATTCATATATCAACACTGGTTTGTTTTACTTTATTATTGTTGTTAATGTTGTTTGTATCTCCAACAGCTCTGAAGACCTTGTTTCTACATCCTGACCTTATCTCCTACAACAAACAGCTGTTTATCATACAAACACTGAAATAAAAGCTGCAGCATTTATCTGAGAAATTTATATTCATTTTCTTACAGGAGTAAGAGAGGCCAGTCTTACCTTTTCTAAAAGGGCAGTTTTTAATTCAGCTTACAGTGTCTCACTATGTTTTTTCTTCTGCTCAAAAGATTCCTTTAACTCTCTCAGCCTTCCCTGGAGATGTTGCTCACTTTTTTCTTTCTCCTTCAGAAGACCCTGAATTTCCAGTATTTGCGTTCTTGCTGCATCAAGTTCTATCGACAACTGCTTAGAAATCTATATTCAGAAATATTAAATAACTGTATATAATTTTAATTTAAATCAGTATTTTTATGAAAGTATCAAAAAAAGTAGGACATGATAATGCCAAGTAACTGTTTCACTAATGAAAAAACCTAAAGGGTTGTAAAATCCCCACACCTAAGATTTGTGCGGCACAGAAAGGTAGGAGTAAAACCTGTATGTTAAAGATTCATATTATCATCTAAGAAATTTAAGCACCACCTTATTTCAGTGCCCCAGTTAGGTTACAATTTGAGAACCGCAACCTCTTTATCCCTCATCAGTCCCAGCATGTGATACTGAAAATTAATCTTTTAAATACCTATTACTGATTTCTGGATTTTCAAAACTACACAGACAGCTTACCCCCTCCTTTTTTTCCAGTGAGTTTTTCAATTCATTCCTCTCTTTAGCTACAGACTCTGTTTGGACCTGGAGCTGGTGTTTCAACTCTTGGCAAGATTTTTCCTAAGAAATATAAGACAAGAAAATATTCATGTGAGCTTATAAGACGGGGTACCAGATATTTCTGCAGGATCTACAAAGCCTTGAAAAATCATGCTTTCCCTTCCAGTGAAAGAGCTTTCCTTCTCAGCTGCAGACATATTTTCAGATCTAAACTCTTTAAAACTTTCACAGTGGTAACTCTAAGATGAACACAGCTGATACCCTGTACTAACAAATGCAGCCATGTGCCGAAGAGTTTTTCCGATTACGGACAGTCTCCCTCTTTGAAGCTGTTGTTGGCAGCCCTTCTCCTTCTTGTGGGAAGCAGTAGGCTCATCACTCTCCTCAGGATTCAGAATTTCTTGATGTTCTAAAACTCATGAGCAAAGTACATTTGCGGGAGTTGTATTCAAATACAACTACATTTTAAGCCCAAATACCATGCACTTAAGTCGGTGGCAAGCCTCCAAATGACTACAGAATTAGAAGCAGAATCTGTACTCTAAGTCTAAACTGGGGAGAAAATCCTTCAAGTTTTTAGGAGAAACAAATATTTAAACAGCAGTAACTAAGTAAAGCAAATAAAAAGGCTTATCTGAAAAAAGTGAAGAGTAAAGGAAAAAGTTATTTTTAACTAGGAGCAAGATTTTTTTTAGATCAGAATAAAAGCAGCTCTGAACAAGTTCTGGGAAATGGTGACATGTAAGATGAGAAGGGAATGAGAAAGACACCCCTACCATGTCTGAGGCAGGGGTGTCAGAACAACTGCGTAAGAAAATCTATAAAATATGTACTCATACAGTGCCCACCCATAGTACTAACAAAGCAAGAGAGAGAAGGAAAAAGCATATTTTAAGGCTAGTGAGAGTTTACTTTCTTTACCATAGCAGGTTGCTCAGGTGATCAAGCACTTGTTATACCACCACCTGAGAGACCTTTATAAAACTTAAATAGTTCTAGCACTCCCATAATACCTTAAGGCCTCTCCATAAACAACAGATGATGTTACTCTGCCTGCTGTACACAGCCTTCCAGCATGTCAAGTGCACAGGAAGGCTCTATATACAAAGACTCCAGAAATGAAGCTAATACGGCCTTAGCAAAGTAAATTATTCTTCAATATGGTGACAGCTTAGCAAAGGGTTTATAACTTTGTGTTGTTATAATAAGGCTGATGTACTTTTAAAGGGACATTTCCCATCAAATTGTTTCACTGCTTGTCTTCATTTAGTTTCTTCACCACATTAAAGGCATGCAGCAAGAAAAAGGGATCACGGTGTGTAATGTTGACTACTGTGAACATCCAGACAAAAATTTGAGGTAAGACACATATATGAATTAATAAAAATCACAATTTGTTTTCCTTAAGGCAATTAATTTCCCTGCATTGTAATTGTATGTACACTCTTTTCAGACAGAAAGCAAAATCATTTTATCAGACTATAAATTCACCAAACTTAGTGTATAATGAAACTACTAACCATTTCTGCCACGGCTGCTTTTGCTTTTTGTACTTCTTTTTCTAATTCTTCCTTTCTTTTTTTGAAGGATTCAGAACTTTCTGAGAGCTTATCTTTGGTAGCTGTAAGATCCTTTATTAGAGCATCCTTCTCTGATTTCACTTGTTGCAACTCTGATGATGCTGCTTGCATTTTACAATCTAATTCTTTGAGTTGCTTACTAGTATCTTGGTTTGATTTTTCAAGGTTTTGTTTGAGGCTGGCCTTCTCCTCCTCCTGCTTTGAAATTTGCTTTTTTGCTTGTTCAAGGGCTTCAGACTTCTTCTGCAAATCCAATTTAGTATTAGACATCCTGCAAATACAAAGGGAAAAATAATATTTGTTTTTAAATTCTTCTTCACAGCTCCTTTGTACCATTAAATGTATCTATTATTTAATATATTAACTGTAGAACTACTTCAAAGCATACCTCCTTCATCCAGAGCATAAGCATTTTATCCCCCTGAGGAAGACATACCAGCAACTCTAAAAACTATTTTGAGATAGACTTTTCCTCCTCAACTATAATGAGCAGAAACTCCCCCTTTACTGTTTATGCATAAATTGCAAACTAGTCTTTGCAAAAAGTTACAGGGCTATGGATACTTAAAGATGGACCTCAGTGTTTAGATACCTAATGTTTAGATAGCTGACATTAAGCACAGTGAATGCTCTGAAGAAGTGAATTGAATCAAAGCAGTCATTCACGTGAGACAACATGGCAGATGGAATCTGCATGGCATAGAGTGAAAGAAAACAGGTGGCATAAAATTCAGTTCTTGTAGCAAAGGGGACATATCACTTATCTATGATTTTCAGAAATCACAGCAGAGAAAAACAAAATTCCAACACTAGTCCAAACTACTCTAGTTCTGTGTCTGACTTTGAAAAGCATAATAACACAGGAAATGCATACGCTTCTCTTGCTGCTTCAAGTTGTTTACTCAGTTCTGCTGTTCGGAGGTCTAATTCTGTGGATTGCTGTCGCTGCTGCTGCAACTCCTGAAGAGCTTGCTCTTTGCTTGCTTTAGCATCAAGAACGTCAGCTTCAAGTTTCTGACATATAAAAATAAAAAGTTAGAGCTATCAGAACACAACCAACAAAATCAAAATAGCAGTAAAAAAGCAGAAGTCATCTAATCTGAGAGTAGCATTTATTGTAGAAAGTCTTCACTGTAGAAAGCAGTCACAGTTCTTGCACATTGTCTACCTATTTCATTAGTTTCTATTTGTCTTTCCTTATTTAGTTCCTGCAAACCTCTTGCTCCTCCAGAACTGAACTATTTTGGTAAAACATTTAAAATCATCTTTAAATTAAAGGCCAAGCAGTCATTTTACTGCAAAGTAATAGATAAAAAGCAGATATCTTTAAAGAGCTTATCCAAAACACCTATAATAAAGAAAGGCCATACACAGTGCTCAACTTTGGGGCCATGTTCCCATCCACCACTGAGTAGTTTCAGCAGTTTCAAATGACTGCTCATTTACATATCCCAAGAACTCTGCTATTCTTTATAACAAAAGCAAAGACACAAACTACATTGCTGAAAAAATCCTATGCTCATCTGGAAGAGGTTTTTATTGGTTTGTTTAGGGTTTTGGTTTTGGTTCTAGTTGTTTGGGGGCGGAGCAGGAGGGTGGTTTTGTTGGGTTGTTTGGGTTTTGGTTTTTTTTGAAGGTGCTTCTTCATTTACTTGGAGTATAAAAGAACATAGGAGTCTTCAGTAAATGGGCACTGCTTAGACTCTTCAACACACTGGCAGTTTTACAGGCACTTCTGCTTTCACACAGTGGCCATAAAATAAAATGGCCAAGTTTTTCCAAGAAAATTCCTGAGGGCTCTTTGTTTTCTGGGTTTTTTTAAATATACCATGCATTCAACTGGAATAATCCCAAAGAATGGCAATGACGCCAAGGTTTTACGCAGAATCGCATTCCTGTTGACAGCATCAACAACCCTGCACTGTTTCACACTTCAGCTACCAGGAACCTCATAAAATCTTGTGCAAGCAAGCACTGTATTCCTCCAAAACATTTGTGTCTGTTGGTTACTTGTGAAATTTTTGTAAAAGGATGAGAAATAAAAACACAAATCAAAGGGAGTAGGAAAAAACCCCAATGTGCAAAAGAAGAAAGCAATGGAAGCACAAAATAACTATGCTGGTAATACATCGTATGACAGCTTTATTTTTAATAGCATTGGATTAAAATTTCTTATGAGGAAAACAATCTTCTTTATTTTCTATAGAGCACATAAGATTCGAAAAACTCTATGCTCAGTCTTGAGCATAGAGATTGCTAATCTCCCTCAAAACAGACAGGTAACACTGCAAAAGCAATTTTGCATTGCTCCCAAAGCCCTGTACCATATGCTGTTATGTATTGTGGATTTTGACTACCAAAATTTGTAACAAATATTGAACAAAGGTTAAAGCTCCAATTTAAAAGCTCTAAAGCATTAGGACTAATTATATCCTTAACTGAACATACTAATATCTTCAAACACTGAAAGGTTCTGCAAACCTCCTGCCAGAATTATTTAAAAGAAAAACTGATTCCAAAACTGGAATGCAAAATTCAAGATCAAGTTAGAAGAAAAACACCAATAAATAAATCTTGATTAAAAGCCTCTGTAGAAGCCCACTGAAATTCTTTGGAAATTAACAAACCAGAGAAGCAGTGTTAACTTGGGTTAACCAATGTAACACATATTCCCTACTACCACTTGCAAAGTCTTAAAACTGTGAACTTGAAGACTCTAATTTTGGGATATATTCATATTCTCTCTCATAACACTTTCCAGGTAGCACAGAGGTTGGTAGAAGCACATGCACAGGAAAACGACAGTACAGTGGCAATATCTTAATCCTATCTTCTTAATGTGATAAACTAGCACGGAAGAAGAGGAGAATAGGATTAAATGGTGGATCAGGAAACACAAGTGAAAAAGAAGACCTACAAAAGTGGTATTGATATAATCCTTCCCCCCTAATTTGAGCACAGCTTTTATCACATACTACCAAACAGTGGAGAACATCAGTTTTTGTAAGCTCAGATACTGTGTTCAGTACAAACCTTAAGCTGTCCCTCTAGGTCTTCAGTTTTCTGTTCTAAATAAAGACTTTTCTCTTTGTACTCTTTGAGATTGGCTTCCAGCTGAGCACAGTACTCCTGCTTGTCATTCAGCTTAGCTGTAACTTGATCCAGCTGAACGCTGACCTTATTTAACTCCTGAGGTAAAATAAAAGTATGACAGTTGTTAGTTTTTAAATAACTTCAAAAATTAATAATGTCATATATGATTTAAATGATGTAATGTGTTCCAATTAAAAAGGAAAATAATGTTTCTTTTTTTATTCTGAGGGGCAGGAAATTGAGAGGAGAAACACAATTGTGCACAAATTCTCTCTGTTAAACTGACAAAGTTTCTTTTAAAGCCTCAATACTCCTCTCAAACTTCACAAGCTGTGGGCTAAATCTTAACAAAGGTGTTTGAAGTTATAAATGGAAGAGGAATTCTAGGTAATAAACGCACTGGATCCTGCAGTTAATAGACCAGTAACTAGAAAGTAACGCTATGAAATCCTAGAGAAATTTTTTGCTGTCTTCATGAAATCAAGCACCACCAAAGAGGAAAGCCAATACCATGTGGAGTCAATTCTCCAAATACCAGAGATGATTTCAAACCATTTGGTTCAACACAAACAACGTGAGCACATTTACCTTGTAACCACTATAATGACAGCTACATCAAAGCTCACTGCTTTCCAACAAAGCTGATTTATTTATTAATTAATTATTTAGTAGTTGGGGAAGAAAAAAAAAGTCTTCTGCTTACAGCAATTAATTATATTCCCACACTACAAAAATGGTGCTATGTTAGCATCTGCTGGATGTTTCCATGAAAACCCCAGCGGCACTGATTCTAACAATGCAAATATTAGATTCAGCATTCGGTGGAATGAATCACTAGGATTAACACACATTAAAAAATGCAATTTTAGCAACAGTCTTTGTACTGAATTACACCCAATAGGACAGCTTTGATTCTGAACCATATTCCACAGCAAAGAGTGGATTATTTATACTACAAAATACAAGTAAATTCT
>JANHGB010024378.1:3911-23960 GCA_026283785.1 Coracopsis vasa | reverse complement strand
GGGGCAGCCACAGCTTCTCTGGGCACCCTGTGCCAGCGCCTCAGCACCCTCACAGGGAAGAGCTTCTGCCTTATACCCAAGCCAAATCTTCCCTCTGTCAGTGTAAATTCTGTGATTCTATGAGTCCTTTTTCACTAAATTCCCTGCTTTTCACCTTACAATGCTGTTAATTCACAGGGAGGCTGCCGCTGCCGCTGGCTCCCTGGGGAGGGCTGATGGGGACCTCAACGCCATCATCAGCAGCCACCCCACTGATTGCATGGGGACTTCCTTGGCACTGCAACTGCCTCCTCAATCCTCATTTCTCTGCTTTCTCTTCTGTACTTCTCCTGCTCAAAAAGCCCGTGACCCAGCTGAACTCACCGGGGCTTTGATACTGAGAAACCTGGAATTGAGCACATCACCCATCCCCTGGGTTTCCCGAGTAGGGAAAATGAACTCAAACTGACTAAAACTGCCATGGATTCGTGTGTTGCAAGCTGCAAATGAGGAGGCAGGATGAGGAGGGAGCAGCTAAAATCTGGGCTGAGAAGAGAGGCTGGGGTTTGCTGAGCTGCTGTGGCACGAAGATGACTTCCTGCAGTGACTCAGCCTGCTGAGAACTTTTTAGCTTGCGTGCCTTGGTTCTCATATCGCTGTGCTTTTCCTAAGCTCCTTCACAGCCAACAGGACCAGGGAAATGGGAGGGTTTTGCTGTTTTTAGGCTTCCCCAGAATTAATTGAGCACTCCTGAAATAAGCTACCAGCTTGTAGTGTATTTTCACTCCTCCAGGATAAGTAACATGGGGCCTGATTAGGAGGAATGGCTGAGAAAGGCTCAGTGTTTCTGGTGTGAAATGAAGACTCCAAGGTCCAAAGCTTGGGGGGGGCTCTACCTGATTCAAGGACTTCTTTTGCTGGAAGAGGTTTCTTGTGTCGAGGGTTAAATCTGTGTTAAAGGAGAAGAAAGAAGGAAGGAGCAGAACAGACAAGAAGCTCTGGAGGGAGATGTTCACCTGGCACATGAGAACCTGCTTCAAATCCTTGGTCTTAATTAGAGGAGGGGAAATGAATCTGGATCTTTCACAACCCAGCCTACCCCTCTTTATCACAATACGCTGGGTTGGGAGCACGGGTAACTCTCCCTTAAGTGTTACAAGAAAATTAAAACAGCCTCATTATATTCCACACTGGAAATAAATATTATTATTAATAATAATATTATTACTTTATGCATCTCTCACCAGAGAAACAATTTCCTTCAATTGTAGTCCAAGGCTTCTTTTGCTGGGGTAAGATGGGGAATCTCAGGGTCATTCCAGCCTCAGCTCGTGATGTTTTCCTGTTCCCTTGAGCCCCTCATGGTCTGTGCTTGTTGCTGGGTCCTTCATCTCAGCCCATGCTGCAGGACAGGCTGAGCTGCTCACACATTCCTTTTGCTTCCAGGGGTAGAAAGAGCCCCTAAATGTCCTTGACCTACCTCGAGCAGGGGGTTATGAAGCATAATTAATTTCAGTTTCAAAAGAGCTTTGAGTTCCCAAGCAAAAAAATGCTCAAGAAATGCAAATCATGATTAATCAGTATTATTATTCCTATAAATCCCCACTTCAGCTTGCTTGGAAAACAGAGGCTATTTAGCAATGCCTATGAAGGTAGGGAGGATTGAGTGGCCTGACTCTCCCTTTAGCCCATGGGGTTACAGTCAGCCTGTGGACTTACACCCTCTTAGCATCAGCGCATGTGGGAAGAGAATCAGACCCCACAGTCGCTTTGCTCTGTGCTAATGGATAGCACTAAATTGCTGCTCGTGTCTCTCCCTGAAGCGTGCAGGAGACAGCTCAGAACTCGCTGTTCCTCCCTGTCTCCCTTGTGGAAGGGTTGGAAGGTTTAATTCAATCATATTCCTAAATGGAAAATAACAGAGCAATGAGGAAAAAACACCACACGATGTCTGTGAAGAGAATTTTGTCTACAGCGAGTTTTGATCTGGATCCTAAAAGAGCGAGACAAACCCCTGTGATTGACACCCTTGTTCTGCACAAGGTGCCTTGGAGGAAGCTTTCAGAGCTAAAGGTTTCCTTTGCTGGAGGGGGTGCGGAAAAAGCCCAGGTTTCACAGCTTTTTGTTCTGTTTTGGTTTGTGTTTTCCTCTCTGCTGTATAAAGATGTGAGACCCTCTGAAGTTTCCTTCCCCTGCAGAGAGCAGCCCACCTCAGCAGCAAAACAAGGATTAACAAATCAGTGCTCTTCTCTCTCCTGACCACTGATTTCCCTCTCAGAAAGATGTTCCTACCCCAGAGAAAGATGCTCCCCTCCCCTGGGAGACCCCAAAGCACCCAAACCCTGCTCAGCCCCGCTGAGGGGTGTGTGAGCCTAGAAGGTGAAGGCAGGATGAGTCTAGGTCACTCTCCTGAGGTCTCAAGGAGCCTTCATGCTGCATCCCGGGATGCTTCTCCTCACTCTTGCATCCTGAGATGCTCCTCCTCACTCCTGCATCCTGGGATGCTCCTCCTCACTCCTGCATCCTGGGATGCTTCTCCAAGCACCAGCTTTATGCAGATGCTGGGAGATTTTTATTGCTATTCCCCCACATGTCTGCTTGAAACCACAGGCACTTTGCCTTTTGCTATAAATCAGAGATGTCTCATTTCAGTGATGACAACACTTCCCTGGCTGGGTACGTCACATTTTGCTGAATACCCTGTCTCTGGCTTGAGTTTTCACCTTGGGATGGTTTTATTCAGTTCCATTATATGTCATAGCAGGAGCAGTGGAAACCTTCCCTTTCCCTTGCCACCAAGCACAGGCTCCGAGGGGGAGAAGGGAGGGATGCTTAGCTGCAAGCTCACCCTGTTCATCTATCAGGGAGCAAACGCTGCCGCCAAACAGCGAGATTCATTTTGGTGCCAGCCGACCATAAATTTATTTGCTTGTTAATGCAGCTTCTCCCAGTTCATGTTTTCCCTAACTAGGAGCATCAAAATGTCAACCTGTCCTCAGGGGTATATCAGCCTCCTGAACTGAAGTCAGTAACCAGATTAGAGTCCATGCTGTTCAGAAGTGCTGTCTCTCTCCCGCATGTGCTCCCTCAGTCACTTGCACTCACTTTGGTATTATCTGGGCTTTTTTCCTCTCACTGATGTAGTTTTTTCCCTTCCCCTCAATTCTTCTTCTCCTCAGTTCTCAATGAAACAAATGTGAGCTGACACACACAGAGTGTCACCTCTCTTGTCCCCATTTGTCATCTCTCGCCTGCTCCTTCTGCAGGCTGCCCAGCCAGGGAACAGGGAAGGCTCCTGCTTGGGTCATGCTCCCCATGGAATATCTCTGGCTTTCTCCTGTTGAATCCCTTAAAGAAGATATAAGAAATAAGACAAAGAGCTGCTTGAAATGGAGTAAATATGGAGACATTCAAACCCAAGCTGGATGTGGCTCTGAGCAACCTGATCTAGTTGAAGGTGTCTTGCTCATTGCTGGGGTTTGGACTAGATGACCCTTGAAGGTCCCTTCCAACCCAAACTATTCTATGGGTCTATGCAACTATTCTATGATTATATGTAGTCTGTGGGGCTTCAGAGTCATGAGCACTGGGAGGAGATCTGAATGGAGAGACTTTACAAAGAGAACAATCAGCCACTGTGGTGGATTCCCTATTTTAAGATTCATCTGGATGCTAAGCTATCTAGTCTAGGTCATGATTTGGCAAGAAAGATTGAACCAGATGATCCTTGAGGTCCATTCCAACCTGGTGTTCTACTGTTCCATCTATACCTTAACATTTGCAGTATTCACTCTTCCTCAATATCTACCAAGTCACCTTGGATGCTTCTGCTGGGATAGACTCAGTAAGCAAACAGCAAGGCAGTGCCCTTTGGAGACATTGCCCTTTGCAGACAGTGGGGACACAGCGTCCAGGCCCTGAACAATGAACTCAGGAATAGAATATAGTTAAAAAGTTATTAAAGCCTTCTAGAAGCAGAACCACAAAACCATTCTTTTTCCTAAGAATTTATTTTCCTGACTTTTTAATAAAATCTTTGACCTTCCAGGATGAAGGAATGGAAGATTTTTTTCCACCTTAGAAATCTAAAAATAACTTGACATTTTTCATGGAAGAAGGTGTCTTCCATCCAGATCTCATTTGGTCTCATACCTGCAAAGCACACTCATACCACTAATTCTTTGCTTTTGCTATGCATGAAATTCCCCATGAAATGAGGGAATTAGGAAATTAACTGTCTCGAGAACTCAGCTTGACGTGGCTCACTCTAATAAGATGAAGGCACACGGTAGGCACCTACATATATATTTAAAGACTATCTGTGCAGTGCAGCTGGGCTCAGACCTGGAGAACTCCTATGCTGCATCTCTTACTTCTCTAACTCCTCTCTGAGCAGCAGTTCTGATGAAAGAGGACATGTATCACAAGAACTCCTCTTTGTAACCCCAAATCTCAGGCTTGGAAAAGCGGCACAGACCAGGCATTAGCGTATGAGAGCAGGATCCAGCATTCCCCACTGACTGTGCTCTGGAGATTGAGTTTTGGTGTCTGGTCCCAAGGCAATACATGGCTGTTACAGCTCCTCACCAAGTGGAAGCTGAATTTGCTGCTGCATTAGGATTTTTGGCCACTTTTCAAGCTCTACCAATGATGCACATCATCCTGGATGAGCCTTTAGCATCTCCCCTTGCCTTTGTTTCCTCTTGCTCCTCCCTGCCTGTTGAAGCTGTAATCTCCCCTGGACAAATGGGATCTCTGCCCAACACTTGGCAAAAGGTGGCCCTCAATTCCTAATCTTGTCCCACCATCCCACATTGTTTTCCTCCCTCTTGCATCTCCAAAAGATCCTGACCCCAATGGAGTATCCCACCCCATCCTGCCTTAAACACAGCTGATGCCTCTGGCCATCACACACCATCCTCTTCATAATCCCTTCCTATGCTTGCAAGCTCTAAGGGCAATATCATTTGAAGAGATGGCATTAAAGTAACCTTGACAATGGTGATCTTGTATATTCAATGGTGATCTTGGCTATCACCATCACCTTAGGAGCATTGTCTGCCTTTCTTCAAGTTTATAACTGGAAACGGGGTAAGACACAAGAAGGGTCTTCTGCATTGAGGTTTGGAGGGAGAAGGATAAAGAAAACAGATGCTGCATCTAAGCTGGGATTTCCCTGAGTATATAAATTACAAAATTACATTAAAGCATCTTTTTTAGTTGCTTATAAAAGCTAGGAAATGAATGTCTCCTCCATAATTGCTGCAGAGGGCTTAAACCAGCCATTTCTATTTGCAGTTACTTATTTCAATAAACTTTTATTTATTTCCATTTGAGTCAATGTTCCTGTTCATGAATATTTTGAGGGATTCAGAACACTGTCCAAAACTAATGCTGATTTTCACTAGGGGAAAGCCACATTCCCCCTCAGTCTAGACTGATATCCCTCCCTCCATGCCCATGGGAAAGCAGCAAGATGACTATAATAAACATTTTCAGATGCAATTGCTTTAGCTCAAGCACAAAATTAACTTTCTGATAGCTTGTAAGGAAACAAGTGAGCAAGCAAACAAAATCCCCATCTCTTTCCATAGGATGTTATCTGAGTTGTGCTTTCCCATTCTTTTGTAGTGGAAACATCATTTGTGGATGTAGCCGTACGCTCTGTGTTTCAATCGAACCCAAGCCATGCGACTTACTTAACTAAATGAAGGAATGGAGGAAATCACTTGAACACCTTGTTCTTAAAGCTCAAAGCCAGGAAATGAGAAGGCCTCACTGCTCATTTTTATTCTTATAAATAAGAACTTGCTCTTTCAGAGTTTTCAGAGGGAAAGAGTTTGGCCTAGCAAGAAATCAGCTCAGTCAGGGACGTGAGAGAGACCCAGTTTAGATTCCTGCTGTGAATCATGCGGTAGATATTACCTAGCTGCCCTTATCCTGAAAAGTTTCTGCTGAGGTTTGAGCTCTAATTCCACTTTGAGAACATTTAGTCTTAAACCTGAAACATGTCTGCAGAAAAAGCTCAGTTTAATACATTTCTCAATAAATAAAAGTAATTACAGACTGACCTACTTGATGATTCAGGCTGTGCTGTGAAATGTTGGACCCGTGAACTTAGTGTTTCCCTTCAGACTTGTTATACAAACACCACTTAATGCAGGAAACTTCCCCTACCCATGACAATCCCTTTTCTCCCTTCCTTGTTTTAAATCATTACTGCTGGGGTTTGTGCTGAATTGGATCTATAGGGCTCTAAATGCCCCTTCAGAGCCCCAGTGATGATTCACAGTTAGGAAAACTCTATTTTGCTAAACTGCCCTATCCCATGGGAGGCACTTCAGTACCGAGAAGCTAAATGTGTGATTCAATTCCCATCAGCCAGCTGAGCTGCATAACTGACTCTGCCTGGTTTTAGCCCATTGCCACTATAAAGCAGCTCTTGTTAGCTCTAGCCACCTTCTCAGCTTTCCTTGTCAATTAAGCTAATGCATTTCACTTTGCAAGAGAGCAGGATTACCAGCAAGCAACTATCTCATGGAGGATGGTAACCTGATGGCTTCAAAGATTATGCCCCATCTCGGTGACTTTTGATGGAGGGTTGGTGGGTTTTGTGTGGTGGAGACCTGGTTTTGGGGATTGGGAGTGCAGCTGGCTCAGGAGCAATAGGATGGGAAGGTGCTGAGAAATGGGGCTACTTCTCTCCATCAATGGGGAGCTATTCTGTGTGCTTTTGGGGTTTTTTAAGGAGATGGTGCACAACTGCTCCTGCTTTTGCTGGCTGTGGTGGGGCTGAGGCTCATTGCCTGCTGCCAGGGAGTGGAGGGGTGCAGGGAGGAGCAGGAGCTGCTGGAATGAGCTTGGTCCATGTGTCCGCAGGCATCCTGGAGACCGGTGCAATATGAAGCGGTTCAGTGTTTGATGAATGTTGTCATTAGTGTTCGTGGCACTTACGGGCTTCCATTTATCCTGAGCAACAGTGATTTATGTGCGGGGCATATATCCAGGTAAAAAGTAGTTTAAAAACTAGGGAAAGGCCTCTCAAAGAGCTTTAGCCTCTTCCCCTTCTCTCTTTCCCCATAAAGTAATCACTTCCTTTCTCTCTTCACCTTCCCAGTGCTATAGCAGCAGTTCCTCCATTTGAGAAGGTCTTTTATCCCTATTCCTGGTATTTTTCCTTTTCCTCAGCCTGCTTCTCCATCTTTCCACCCTGCTACAGGTGCATCACTCAAAGCTGCTCATGCCAGGATGATAGTGCAGGGCTGTGCTTGCAAAGGCAAATGCCCATGGGAATGGGCTCAGAAACCTCACTGACACAGCCTGGCACAGGAGGGAAAAAGAAGTGAGGAGCAGGTTTGATTATCTGGTAAAAGCCCAGGATTTCAGTCCTCTGTAGCTCCAATTAGGTATTAGTTGAGCAAAAAGAAAACTGAAACCACTAGATTCATTATGACACTAGGAAAAGTTGGCTTACCTACTTTTGTTATATAGGAATAACATTTTGAAGAGGCAAACTGATAAATGCCAGGCATTCAAAACCAAAGTCTTTATTGAACCCAAGTGGCTTTTTTCCCCCCTTCTTTCTGTTCCATTTTAAGAAAAATAGACCATTTTTGTCCTGATTTGGATGGGGAAGCTGATCTCAATCTTTCTTAGAATGGGAGCTCGGCTTTCTGATGAGCTCTGCCTGCGTATGGACTCCCCAGTCAGCAGTTTAATGCCATTCCATTCATTTACACCAGTGTAAATCAGGAGTAATTGTCCTGAAATCAATGTCACTGTGATTGACCAGATTTTCAGAAGAGCTCAGCTCCCAGCTAAGCCCCTGCCATACATGGCCAGATGTATTTATTTATTTCATTTAAAGAGCTCTGTGGATACCTATCCCCAGTGAAACTGGGCGCTGAGCGGCAATATTGAATGCTGATTGCAGCTTGTCAGAAAATGAGGGAGGGGAGAAAAAGCAATATTTGCAAAATGCTTTGAAAAAGAGAGGGTTTTTTTTTCCTTCTTTGCCTTTTTGAGGAGCATTCTGGTTTTCTCAGTTAACTTCCATCCTCCTCCCCCCCTTTCCAAGATCGTGTGCGCACTTCCTGCTTGCTATTCCTGATTCTCTCTAACTGTGAGATTGCATCTCAGCACAAAATGTATGTGAGACCCCACGGGTTGAGGAGGCTGCAGGAAAAGGAGAATCATAGAGTCATAGAATAGTAAGGGTTGGAGAGGACCCTAAGATCATCCAGTTCCAACCCCCTGCCATGGGGAGGGCCATCTCACACCAGACCATGTCATCCAAGGCTCTGTCCAATGTGGCCTTGAACACTGCCAGGGATGGAGCATTTACTACTTCTTTGGGCACCCTGTGCCAGTGCCTGAGCACCCTCACAGTAAGGAAAGGTGATGTGTTGCCCCATAGTGCTACTAGGATAACAGTTGCATTCACTGAATGTGAACCTTTCTGCCTAGCCCAGGGTTGCATCAAGTCTTGGGACATACTAGTGTATTGCTCCCTGAAAGGTTTTGAGCTCGTTTTCCTCAAAGCAGTCATCACTCTGTGTCAGAAGGTTAGGGGTGGACTCTGATATCAACATGGTCATGTTCAAACCCCAGGGCAGGGGGAAGGAAGACCTTTAAGGTCTTCCAACCCAAACCATTCTATGATTCTATGTGCTTTGCCCAAATGCACTATGGTTGGATTCCCTTTTGCAGCTTTGCATCATCCTTAGGTGTTGCCTTTGAAGCTTGCTCCACACCATAATGGGAACCCAAGCAACAAGAGGATGAGCTTGGGAACAGCCACTAAAGGGAGATGTATGGCACCCTGTGTGGGGCAGGGCCCATCAGTTTGGCCTCCTGCTTACAGAGCGCTCTTTACCGCAAGGCAGCCTTGCTGCCACCTCACTTGCCAGTGCTGTGGCATTCCCATGCTGGCTGCATGGAGCAGCATCTTGCTCATAGCCTTGTGTGTGCAGAAGGGCTGAGGGGCTGCCCTGAGTGAGAAACGTAATAATTGCTTCTTTGTTTCCTTGCTATTTCCCCCCTCTCCCTTTCTCTTTGGCTTGTGAATGGATGGTAAACACCTCCATGATTCAGGTTTTCTGGGTGAGGACGTGCAGGGAGCAGGCGGGGGAATGGGGTGGAAGGCAGCATCCTTCGGGAAGGAGGCCGATGTGTGTGCGTGTGTGTTGAACCCCATGTTCTCATTTTGATTCACATTGAATATGAAAAGCAAGCAGAAACCCAATTAGTAACCTCTGAACTAGCCCCTTGTTATCTCTGGGAACACATGCCATCTGCCAGCTCCTCCGCCACCCCACGGCCCCCTCCCTCTTCCCAGCTAAATGAAACAGGTTTCTGGGCTGGAGACACCACACAGGGACCAGTGTTTAATAAAGCAAACCATAACCACCTCCCACCCGTCCAATTCAGCCCCCAAACCATGGTTATCTGCAGCCTCCTCTCTTCCCCTCAGTCTTTACACTTTGCTTCTTCATCCTCCTTTCAGCTTTGTTACCCCTGGAAGGGTTGAGAGTAACTCAGCACCGGTGAGTAGATGAGACTGCTGATGGCTGGGCTGACAGGGCTCAGCTCATGCCATGGGCTGTTCTCAGCACTTTGCTGTATGCTGTGGTCAGAGAAGGCTGCCTCCAGCCATAAAGAGGGAGATTTCCAGGGAAAATGAAGCAAAACCCACTTGTAGTTCTGGCATCTGAGCTTGAAGGGTCTGGGCACTGCTGTGATGAAACCCAGAGGCAAGGAACAGGCAGAGTTGGTTGCAAATATGCTGCTGATGTGAACTGGCAAGAGGCCTTTTCTCCAATGCTGACCTTGCTTTTGGGGTGGATGCTGTCACCGGGATGTTTGCATGGGTGA
This sequence comes from Coracopsis vasa, assembly GCA_026283785.1. Lineage (NCBI taxonomy): Eukaryota > Metazoa > Chordata > Aves > Psittaciformes > Psittacidae > Coracopsis > Coracopsis vasa. The sequence continues at coordinate 14,108 of JANHGB010024378.1, read as the reverse complement.
TATACTGTATAGCACAAACATGGCAAGGGTCATAGGTGGCTGTGTGCAGGTTGTCCTCCCTGGTGTGACATGGTAAAAAAGGAAGAAGATGGGAGCAACACGACTTGGCTGCAGTGACCTGGGTGCTGCAAACGGCAGGAGCTCCCCATCAGCCTCTGGTTGAGCTCCAGCTTTGCATCCTGCTCTTAGATGCCCAGGGCATGGATGGAGCAGTTGGTGGCATCAACAGCTCATCCACCTTTAGGAGGAGAGTGAAAACAAGAAGGTTCCTTCCACCATGCAGCCTGGTGGGACGCTGGGAAGGACACAGAGCCCCGTGCATCCCTTCCCATGGATGGCCGAGGTTTGGCTGTGCTGCCTTTCTTCCCATAATTGTGTGTTTACAGTCAAATTGACAGATGGGAATTTCAGTGTTTCACAGAGGCAGATGGTATCAGAGGAGGGTGGGAAAAGTCTGGCAAGGAAATGCCAACCGGCTCTCCTTGTGCCAAAGCTGTAACATATGCCTGCCTTATGCAAAGCGGCCCCGTTTTCCTCCAGAAAAGTTCAGGGAAATAGAGCTGTGAATCAATAACCCGGGTCTCCTGTCAAATGCTGCACGTGCCGATGGTCTCTGTCTTTCCCAGCTAAAGAGAAGCCGCTATGTGAGCACAGGAAAGGGAAAGGTGTTTAAAATCTGGACCCTGACTCCAGTCATGCACTGGGACCAGGTGGAGTCGCAATGGTGTTGACCCCTTGGTAGGTTTGGGATGGTTAATGGTAATCCTTGAAGTCTTTTTGTCTCTCTTTCATCCTTTTGCTCGTGACTCCAGCTCTGGAGCAAGGATCCTGAATCCCTCAGGTGTGGGTTTTTCCTGTAACAAATGGTGGGGAGAAAAGAGGGAAAGTTGCCTCTGCACAGAGGCAGCTTCAGAGCATTGGGAATTGACTGCTTAAAGGAGAGAGAAAGCAGGTTTGCTTGTGATAGGGTTTGGGGTCCTCCTCCTGTACCCTCCTGCTCTTGCTGCAGGGGTTGGGCTGTGTCAAGGAGCCCATGAACACACTGCATTTGTAGCTATAGCCTCTACTCAATTTGTATGCCTATAGATTTCCTCCTTTACTCCCCAAGTGGCCACTGCCATCCCCTCTCCTTCCTCCTCTCCTTACTCTTGTAAGGTAAAAATCCCTGAGTCCTCTGGCACAGGTTCAGTGATGCTTTTCCATTCCATATGATGCACTAGCTTATGTGAGGGATGGCAGCTAAAGTACCAGTGTGTAGCCACTGCTAGGTCACGGTAGGAGTTAAGCATCAGGCAAAGGGCATTTTGTATAGCACCCTTCAAATCCGAATTGCTGGGCCCATCTTGCCACCAAAAAGGTAGTAAAGGAAGTTAGAAACCTTACTGGGGGTATAGATATCAACCTCAGCTTCTTAAAACCACAAAGAAAGATTCATGAGCCCTGAATGACCAGACCCGGGTTTTAAATCTCCTCTGAAAGCTGTTTTCTCCACTGTGGCTGCTGGCACACTGTTCAGCTTGCTGAGAGACTCCAGGTTTTCAGGATCTTTCCAGGTTTTCAATATCTTCTTCAAAGCCCCTGATATTAAGTTGTCAACAAGGAGGCTGTCAATGAGGAGGACTCCATGTTTATGAGGAAGAATAGTAGATTTGGGAATTATCAGGCTACTCAGACAGAAGGTAGATCACAGAAAGATATTTCTCTATTAAGATATTTAGGACATTAAGGATATTTCTCTATTAGGGACAGAGCAGACTCCCCAGCAGTTGTAGCTGCATACAGGGGGAATAATGGGCATGGTGAGTGCCAGGGCTTCCAGCCTGATCCTGCATCATGCAGGGGAAGCAGAATGAGGTGCTGGGTTCTCTGGGTGCCCACCAAGTCCAAGGGGAACATAGTGTCTCTAATGCATGGTACTGAAGCTTTTCAAGCCAGTCACAGGTAGTTTAAGTTCAACGCTGAATCCTTCAATGGGGAGTTCAATGATGCTGATGTAGAAGGAAAATTGAGGTGAGTTAAGTGATAGCTGCCAAGGAAGAGGAGCCAGCAGTTGGGTAATCAAAGAGTTGAGCCATTGCATCCCCATTGGGACCATTCCCTATAGGCTGTGCTGAAAGCCTGGGGTTTATTACCCAGCTTGTAGGATGCTGCTGAGTTTCTGCATCCCATGTAGGTGACAGGCATTTGAAAGAGAGAAAAACAACCAACCTGAGCCTGCCCCTTCCTCTCACAAAGTATAATTAATGGCAGTGAGATGAATCTCCACTGCTGGTGCATCACATGCAGCGAGGAGGCTGAGATCCTGTTTGTTACAGATCTGGGCCACCTCTAATGCAGGCTGTGCAGAGGTCCTGAGCCCTGGTCACTTTGGAGATGGGAGGCGAGCAGCATGAAGATGCTGTTGCGGGTTTGCTCTTCCTTCCTTTCCCTCTTCCCCATTTCTATTTGGAGGAGCTCATGTGGGAGTGCCAGCCCTTGGGTTGGGACACAGTGTTCTTGGATGCTGCGAACATCCAAGTTTTGATATATATATATATATATAGTTTTTATATATGTCTAAAGAAGCAAACTCTTTACCAATGCATCTCAAGAAGTGATACAGAAATACAGAATGCAAACACAGCCTCCAGTGTAAGACTCACAGTTACAGCAGCGGTTTTTAGAACATAAAATCCAGACAAGCTACTGCATGAAATGCTAAGAAACTGAAGCACAGAGATCTCTGGGGAGCAGCCAAGTGTCCTTGTCCTTTCTTCGCATGGGGAGGCAGGCCTTGCAAGCAATGACAAGCTGAAACCTGTTTTCCAAGCCTCTAGTTGTGGACATGGGGTTTTAACAAAGTAAGAGCATCAGGATACCCTCTGTGGAGGAAAGCAAAGCTCAGCCCATTCCTGCAGAGTCCCCCTTGGCATAGGATGGGATGGGGGGTGGGATACAGCTCCATGGACAGCCTAAAACACTGTTCTGGCTTTCAATAGAGCATCTCAAATGAACGGATGCTGGCCTCTGTGAGGGGCAGCAACCCTGCGGCATCACCTGCTGCCCGTGTTCCTACCTTACAGCAAATTCCCTCAGGCATTTTAGCTGCCCTTAGGCACTAATCACAGCTTCTGAGACTCAAAGCTGTCATACAGTGCCTGGCAGTGCAGGCGAGCAGTGCAGAAGGAGCTGGGGCTGTAAAAAGCAAGGATGCAGTCAGGAGCAGGATGGGGTTAGAGCAGAGCAGGAGGTCTTTAGATCACACTCAAGTTATAAGGCCACATTCATCCTTGATGGAACTCTGCTGCAGTCAGTGCTGAATAACACCTTTGACTGATGGCCATTTCTCAGTGGTGAGGAGATGGAAATCTCTCTGCTAAATAGCTATAGACCAAGCACTTCTGCCTCCCTGGCTGCTTTTGGCATCCTTTCCTTACAACAGCTCCAGTGTGGGCATCATGCTGGGCCAACTGGGAGGGATGACTGCCCAGAAACAGCGATGCTTGTTCACATCAGTTATCAGAGCAGCAGCAGTCCTAACTTTGCTGGGGATGCCATGTGCATCCCATGCTGGAGCAGCATGGATGGGAAGCCCAGAGGCACAAGCCCCAAGTGCCGGTGGCTGTGGGTGTCAGGTCATGTCCCCATATGGCAGCAAGTGTCTTTGCTCATCTTATGGGTCCAAAGCCCTGCTTTCCCACAGTCCCAGTGATGGATCCATCAGTCTGATCTGCTGCTATCCCTTCTGTTGTCTGTCCTTTCACTTCTATTTCACCTCTGGCTTTCCCTCCCCCTTTATTCTGCTTTCATTATCTTTATCTTGTAAGGCCCTATTACCTGCTTTTATCCGCAAAAGCATCTAATCTCTGTCAGCACCTGATGTTTGGTTGGACGTGGATAGAACACATCGGCTCTATTTTTGTTATTTCTTATTTTAATGTGAGATTTTAAACTGCTTTTCAGCTCTTGGGATCCTTCTTGCCCCTTCTTTAACTTTGCAGCGATGCTTTTGCAGCTGCTTTCTTGCAGGATGAGGATGAAGGACTGGATTGTCTATATACTGCTCACATTCCTGTCTGTTGGTCTGAGTAAGTGTCAGCCCTCTGAGTCTGGATTAGCTAAGCAAGGGGCTCCAGAGGTGGGTAAGCACATTACATCTGGAGGGAGGATGTGGAGAGGGACAGAGCACTGTCTAAAGCTAATAGACCCTGTTACTCAGTGACCTTGGAGAAGGCACACGCATTTCTCCTTCAGGCTGTCAGTGCTTTGGGAACAGGAACAGTGTCTCATTACCTACGTACATATAAATACATCATTTAGCACAGTGGTGGGTGTCTTTATTGCTATTATAGTAACAACCTGTCTCCCCACCTCCTATCTCCATCTGAGAAGCAAGAAGCACTTCTCTGTTTGGGTATGAACATCAGGATGGGGTTTGCTGCTGGATTTTGATCTGAGAAAGGACTCAGCTTTCCCCTACCTTTAGCAGAGACATCCCTAATGTATAACCCAGGAAAAAGGGACCTCCTGCTCATGTCTTGGTCCTCCCACTAAATGGTTCCTCAGTTTCCCCATGTATAAAATGATATTGATCTGTTATCAAAGCTGTTCAGGACAGATTGATCTTGGGTCTTCAAAGTCGCTCCATAGGACCCAAACAACTGCTCTCCCTACTTCTGACACCACTGGGAATCCAGCACAACGAGAATGAGACCGAAAGATGCTGGAGCCCCTGTTTATGGCTGCAGCTGCAGCAGCTGCCAGGAAGCCAAGCAGGAGTAAATCTGTCACCAGCGGAGGTGAAGGGTGCACGAGAGAAGGACACCATTGTTCCTTCCCCAGAAGGGGAGAAGAAAGGGGAGAGATGGAAAATGCATTTAGTGATTCCCAACAGCTGGAACTGGAGTTCTGTATAACATACAGCATGGGGGCTCTGGAGGAGAGTGGAGAGAGGAGATAGAAAGGATCTATCCTATTTCAGGATCTATCCTGAAATCTGTGGAGTGACTGAGCCTGATTTGATTGACCAGGAAACCTTTCCCTGGATGGAATGCACTGGCTCTGACAAACAGAAACACTGCCCTGATGCATGTAGGACTGAGAGGTACATGTGTTGGGAGTGCTGGAAACACCAAGATGCAGGAAGAGTGAGCAAAGAGGGAAGGAAGGACAAATACGTGAGCTAAGGATGTGGGCAGACAGGCCCTGCTGTGGAGGAAGGTTAAAGTTGTATTGATCTGTACAAGGAAAACATATTCTCGCTGCTTCTCATCCTCTTTTCAGATGATCCTGCATCAAATAAAAAGAAGAGCTGTTTTCCAAGCCTGGCTTTAAAGATCTTTCCACTGATAGAGCAGATAAACAGCCACTTGCTGACAGTGAAGGTGCCAAAGTGATTTTGTGATGATATACGCTGGGCTGGGAGGGAGGAGAGAGAGGAGAGGTTGCTGAACATGATAAAACGTGGAGGAAGGTGATGGCAGGGCTGAACCAAGGACATCAGGCTGATGGGAGATGTGGCAGCTCAGAGCAAGGCGAGCACTGGGGGGATGTGTGGTTGGGGAGGGAATGGTCAATGTCAGGGCTTGGATCTGGATTAAAGAGGGGATAGGCAGTCAGGCTGCTGTGCCTTTGGAAGGTTAGTTATTTAGGATCTTGCTGAGTAGTCATCAGGCACCCTTAAAAATAACCAGGACCCCAGTGCATTGGTTTTGGCCTGGTTCCCATCTCATATTGGAAGAAGACTGATTATTTGGCTGGAAGTTCACCCCTGAGGAGGCAAATTCTCATTGTTATTCATGGCTCTGCTGCTTTTCAGGCACTTGTCATCCAGCCAGAGGGGGAGCCAAGGCAGAAGGTGTGTGGGCACCTGCTCACAGCAATGGAGGACAGTAGCAGCACTGCCCATACCCCATGGGGAATGGAGTAGGTGCTCCTTTGAAGGCAAGGAATCGCTCTAACATCACTCCAGTTCCAGTCTCTGGGAACTGAAGATGCTTCTGATGGAGCCTGGAGCATTATGGCTCAACACCAAATCAAGCAGCCCATCAGAAATCCAGCTGCATGATGTCCCCCAGATGATGGCTTTCATTTAACTGGTTTCTAACTGCAGCTCAGTCTCAAACAGACAAGGGCAAGCATCAGGAAAAGGAAAAGCTTTCAGCAGAAAGGTAGAAGAAGGTGGAATGGTTCCCAAGTGAAGTGCAAGAGCTCAGGCAAGGACAAAGTTTGAAGAACATTTGTGGTCCAAGAGTTAGGGTCACTGCTAAAGAATTAAAAGTATTCATGAAAGCTCTGAAGAGGGAAAGGCACCTCTCTGCTATGCACTTCTGGCCTGTTCTCTAAGGAAATCCCAGTCCTATAGAGACCACCACAAATTCAGAGCTCTGTCCCACAGAGAAAACAGGGTCTTTACTCAGCTATGGTCCAAGCCAGGATCCTCAGCAGAGCACAAGCATCTTCCATATAGGAACACACACAAAGCATGTTCCAAACCTTCTACCACTTGCAGTTTTGGAGTGTTTTATTCCTTGTGTAATACGCAAGTGCTGGGTGTAGGGTAAATGGGACAAGCACAGATTTGAGTCCTCATCCCATGACCAGAGGACAGGGCTGCATCCCCTCTCCACAGAGTGGCTTGTTCCCAAGACTGGTGTGGTGGGAAATGAAGTTGTGAGAAGCACATTAGGAGCAAAGGATGGGGTTTCTGTGGGGTCCTGGACTCCATCATAAGCCCTACATTTTCCTAATCCATTTAGGCCATTCCCTTCCACATCCCTTGCCTCAGCACTCCCAGGGGTTTGATGGAGCTGAGTGCTTCTCTCCATACAGCACTCTGAGATATTTCCATGAAAGGCTGTGTATAACTGTGAAGTATTATTATTGCACACCTTTTGGAAAGTGCCTTGAGACGGCTTGGAATGATAAGGTGTTATAAGGCGGAGAAGTTGTGCAGAGATAAATTCACTGTGAAATGTGTTTTGCTAGAGACATTTATGTAGCATATCATCTTATCAAGGAACTTTGCCCAAGAAACAAATTCTCATGCCTGTATAAAGAGACTATAATTGAACTGTTGACTCACAGTTATGGGAAAAGACAAAGTGTGTGTGGGGAAATTTCCAGGGCCTTTAGGACCCCAAGGAGGAATATAATTAAGAAAGACATAATTGGAAACCTGAAGCAAGCCCATCCACTGCAAGTGAGAGCTGAAGCAGCAAGCCAGAAGAGCTGGGCTGAGGCTAAATTGCAAAGCAGATGGCTGAGGATTTGTAGGTCAGTAGCTCTTGGATCTGCTGGGCCAAGATGTGGTCAGGGTACCATATGGATGAAGGGCAAATAAGGCGGCTTAGCCGAGCAAGCCGTGAACTCTGCTTACCCAGAAAGGCTCAGATCCCTCAGAAACAGGACAAACTCATGCAGTTTTCACATATTCTCAGCAAGACAGTGAGTCCCAAGCTCCTCTGGGACAAGGGGCCAGCATAAGCTTTGCTTATTTGAGATTACACAGCCAAAAAGGAAGCAAAGTTCATGAGCAATACTTAATGGACTTTAACTCTGCCCTTGTTTTGGGTTAGCACATACTTGGTCCTGCCAGCTTTTGCAATAGATTTGGTTTATAAACTGATTTTCCTCCTTGATGATGATCTTTATGAGTCTTAACATTTTTTCCCTATCTGTCACTGGGATAAAGAAATCTTGAAAGGAATTATAAGGATGCAGGTGGGAAAATCTTCTCTTTATCTAACTCCCAGTTTATGGTTTAATGGTTAAGGCATAGCCTTCGGATGGAGGAAGTGCCATGTTGTGGATTACTTACACTGGGTTTCATGTGGTTGGTACCCAAGCTCACCAGGTTAGCCATCAGCAAACCATTGTGATCAGTTGTACCACTGTACCTTAAGCCAGAAGAGGTGGCAGAGCAGATATAAGTCTCCTGCTCATCTGAGGCCGTGAACCAATGTTGCAGCAGCTGATGTCTATTTTCCTTAAACTCTACAGACAGCGTCTTCAGAACTTAATTTGATTTTGATTGATTTTTTGAAACTTGAAACACTTCTAAACTAATTTTCACTATATTACTCTTGTCAACTCTTAAAGATTTTGTCAGGAAGAATTTGCTGAACAGACACAGTAATTTTGTTGCTCATTTTGGCAGATCACCCCTAAAGAGGAAAGTGGGGAGGAGGGGGTGTTATTGCAGCTGCAGTTATTAGAATATACACTGCAATTACTCTGCTCCGATTTATGGGGTGTTTCAGAGCAGTTTCGGAGAGCAGTCACCAGGAGCTCAAGGTGTATGTGTGTGTAGAGCTAAAACCTCACCATTGGGTTGTTATTCCACTCGGCTTTGAGGGGAGTCCACTTTAAATGCTGGGTTTTAAGATCAGACTTAAGGTCCATCTCACACTGGCTACACCACCAGGCAGTAGGAGCACAACACCCTCTAGGTCTAAGCTCTCACAATGGCTAAGGAAAAGAGCTTGTAACACCACAACACCACTATCTAGGGACTCCTGAAAATGTCATCTTCACTGCTGCTAACCAAGTGTGAAATGCTACCAAGCGACTTAGTTGTTTCCCCACGTGTGGATGACAACACGGGCAAGAAGTCAAGGTGAAATAGGACACAGTCCATAGGGAGAAGTGAGAAGGAGGTTGTTACACGGGAAATCTTTTCACTGTAAAGATGCTGAGTGATGTCATATTAAATGAGGTAAATTAACACGGTTTTGAGGGTCTGGGATAGTTCTCTGATAGATAGAAGAGCTGAGCTGGCTCATTGTACAGTCTAGTGAGCTCCAGAGATAAACCAAAGCATGTGCACAGCCAGGACAGAGAAAGGGTGTCCAGAACAGGATGGGAAGGGGGTTACGACCATCTCTTTTTGATGCCAATGAGTTGTTTGTGCAGCTCAACTTTCTTTAGGAACCCTGTCCATGGAGAAGCAGCAGAGACATCACCTCACTGAAAGGCAGCCACTTCTGGGGTAGAACCTGACAGCTCTCTACCCATGGACCACTTGTACAACCAGGAGATGTGAAACACCTCACTGCTGTCCCTGACAAGACAATTAGGTTTTCTTTTATTTCTTTTGCCCTTTCTATATATGGATGTTCTCCTCTGTTTATAAGCTTAATTGCACAGCAGAGACAGAGGCAAAAACCTGATACATCCAGTGACCTCCACGACATGGGCTTCATTAGTATATGTGTGTTCTGCTCTGTGGTGGTTGTTGGTAGCTCACAACATCTGTTTCTAGCGCACCATAAGAGCTGTATCTCTTAGTCTCTTTTAGGATGGTGATGTTAAAAATCCATCACTGAGAAGCTAGAGAGGAGCAGCATTAGGGATATAAACCAACATGTCTATTACAGGCTGGGGTATTACATGAAGTGAGAAGAGTAACTCTGTGCTGGAGCTCTGGATGGGCACAAGCGGTGGCTGTGTTGCAGCAATCCCCATTTGACAGAGCACTAAATGGAGGTGGCTTTTCAGGGATGCTTATTCCCCCTGGATATCTCAGTGCAACCTTTGCATCTTCCAGTCTGTTGCTTTTTGATCTGGGAGGTTTAACTCTTAACCTTATGTCTCTTGTGCTTTCCAGATTACCCTCCCCAGCGGGTGTCTACAGGGAGATTTGTATTATAGAAATGGTCACAATCTCTCCAAGCACTAAGCTTAGGGTTTTTTATCATCAACAGCCTTGTTCCCTCCTGCCCTCCATTGTTTTGCTTTATTCTCTCTATATGAAAGACTTTTCAATCAAACACTCATATATGCTAATTGGCTTGGACCATTCATGCAAATTGGAATCTGGAAAATTGCAGTGTCCTTTTCCTATTAAAAACAAGGAAAAAGGAAAGACTTCTTCTTCTTTGCTTTTTTCCCTTTTGAATTATCAAATGGGATGGGGAAGATGCACAGCAAGTGGCTTCCTACCATCTGGGCTGGAAGATCGGCTCAGCGCTGCTCTCTTCACTCTTCCATCACTTGCATTTCTCATCAATTACCATCATGGAGCTGGTCGATATCGAAATGAAAGTGCCAGGTATTGATAGCAGAGTCACTGAAGAGTGTTCTGTGTGAATGGCACTTCCTCATTTTCATCCCATCACAGAATCAGACTGGTTTGTGTTGAAAGGGACCTTAAAGCTCATCCAGTTCTAACCCCCTGCCATGGGCAGGGACACCTTCCACTAGAGCAGGTTGCTCCAA
>JANHGB010024374.1:0-12361 GCA_026283785.1 Coracopsis vasa | reverse complement strand
CAGAGAACCTTGAGATCAGCCACAGCAGGCCAGGAACATCTGATTCAGCAGTTTTTAAAGAGAGCCCGTTAAAGAGGGTGTCATGGAGAAATGAATACTGGAAGAATAAGGGACACAGCAAGCATAACCTCAAAGAGACTATCTTAATCAAAACCACAGAGTTCCACTGTGAGCAAAACAGATTCTGTTAGCTCTCAGAAAACCTTAAAGCCTACTCTTTCTTTGTCTCCAACAAAAAGTAAATCTGCATTCTTTAAAGAATTTCCAAATGGATCTGAGAAAAATGAAAGCTATGAAAGAGTTTCTGGTCAATTAAAAAGATCTGTCAGTAAAAAATCTCTGAAGAAGATCTCAAGAGAAAATTCATGTCTGACAACACAGAATTTTGTGAGTTTTACTTTGAAATTAAGTTACTAGATTGTATAGAAAGCTATATTAGATATACTTATTTGCACCAACTGAGAAATAATGTGTTTCATCCAGATACATTCTGGTTTCATCATAACAGTATATACTGAGCTAAGTCTATTGAAAGTTGATGTAGTTTTTTGAGGCACACAAAATAGTACTCCAAATAGAAATCACAGAGGTTTACAGATAAAAAGAAGTGTCATTGAGCAGCTCACATTTTGGAAATATGTGAGTTTTGGTGTGAAAGATTACAAAGGAAAATTGGCAGACTTTGAATTGATAGATTAATGAGGGACCATAGAAAAAATGTTGATGTAGATACTTCATTGTCTGCAACAGTCCTGAAAAATAATAAATTATGTTACTGAGGGCCAGCAGTAAGGCTGTGTCATAGGCTAAATTCCCAGGATACTAGAGGAATTGTTGCATTCATCAAAGTGTTGTATTATTCCAGGGTTTTTTTCCTTCATGAGGTCTCCTTATGGAAATATGCAGTAATTCAAAGAACAAGTACGAAGCTAATTCTTCTCTTTTCATCTGATAATGATGTATTTTGAATCAGGATCTGGAGCCTAAGAATCAAGTGTATTCTGTAAATCACAAATGAGATAGTATGTTTCTGTTCCATGGTTTTGGATAGAATTCTTTTGGGCTTAGAATTAGTGCAGATTTGTATCTTATAACATGTGACCTCTCCTCTAAATGTGTTAGGAGTAGATTAGATTTAGTCCTGAGCATCTAAACGAAACAGGCCAAACTTCTTCCTCAGGCTTCAGGGATCTTTTTTCAGACATCCGCTAATACCTTGTGAGACCAAAGACATCCACGGCTGGCATCTTCTTTCCAGCAGTGCTCAGTTGCTGATAGTTAGGGAAAGAAAAAACAGCAAGGAGAGAGCAAGCACTCAGTGCTACCTCACCAACATGCCCTGCAGACTGCCTTCCAGCAGCCCGTAGATAAGCAAATCCTTCAGTGAAAAGTGTTGTCTTTGTGGTGAGTAACTGGTGGTGGAATTTTTTTTCATACATGTGTGTAGCTGCTTTTTGTACCCGTATGGCCTTTGGCTGTGAAAGGGAATTTCGGAGTTTAACTACTGTGTGTGGGAAAAAGTACTTAAATCCTTTTATTTGTTTTGAATGCACTGGCTCCTTCCTGGTGCTTTCTCATTCTTGTCTTTGTTACAAAAACAGTGAATAATCTTTTCCAATTATTATTCTTACCTGTGCCACTTATTATTTGATGGCTGTGTATCCTATACCCCTGCAACTGTCTCTTCTACAAGTCAAGGAGTTTTGTGGTATTTAGTCTGTAAAATTTTTTGTTATTTTATCCAAAGATGTTCAATCTTGCAACTGCATGATCATTAATGTAAAAGTGGGGTTTGGATAGTAATATCTTGAAGCAGGTACCACTGGTGAGATGCCTCATCCCTGGGAGCGTTCAAGGCCAGGTTGGATGGGGCTTTGAGCAGCCTGCTGTAGTGGAAGATGTCCCTGCCCATGGCAGGGGTTGGAACTGGGTGAGCTTTAAGGTCCCTTCCAACTCAAGCTGTTGTAAGAGTCTCTTTTTTGTGGCTCTATGAAACAGTTAACATATGTTCTTGGAAAAGTCTATTTAATTTTTCTTAAGAAAGTTGTCAATTTTAAGATTTATGCAATAAACTGTTTGCATGTGTCTTTCTGCTGACCTCATACATACGCAAAGTGGTTTTGCTGGAGCACTTCTGCAGGAAGAAACTAGCATTCTAGGGCCTGTAAATTTCAGGAAAAGAAGTGCTGACATACATTGTTAACTACAGTGAGAGAACACTGGAGAGTTTATTTGTTGGCTGTGGGCATGTAATAATTTTATTTCCATTTTGAAACAGGGCTCATTGTTCTAAGAATGATGTATGAAAGGATGGTTTTGTATGAAAGGGTATCAGAGTTTACGGAGAAGTGGATTTTTCTAATCTGCTTATATGGAGGACTGGTAAAGAAAAAAAGTGCTTAACCAAGTCTTCCTGGAGTCAATTTGCTAACTACTTAATACACTTTAAGGACCTGTTTGCTTGCAATGTTTTATTCATGGTTTAATAGAGTTCTCTATTATTAGGTTCAAATATTTTCAATTATGAAAGAAGTGCAGCCCTCTGGGTAATATTGCAAGCATGCAGATAGCTGGTAATTGAAGTTTTCTGCACGTGTAACTACACTCAAAAAACCCTGAATAAATTGTTTGAACCTAGAAGAATGCAAATATCGTTATATATGAAAAAAAGATCCTTTAAACAGGTTTTGTCAATCTAGCAAAAGTTTTAAGCGTTTAATAAAAATACTTTATCAGAAGGGGAGGATATGCAGAAAGAGAAGGTAAGCTTTTAATTACTAAATGAAATATTAATTTTAGACAAATTTATGAGTATTGCAGAATTACTTCTTGCATCAAAAGTAAGTGAACAGAGTGAACTTAACTTCAAATTCTATTTTCAAATGCTCTCTTTGAAAATTGGCTGAGACAATATAAAATTTGTGAAGAGGCTGTTCTGTAGTGGGCATCTCAAGCTGCAAAATAAATAGTCTAAACTATTTCTCCTTTCCTACAAGGAGTTTACTGTACACGATGTTTAGCACAGAAAATTGCTATGACATCTGTTCTCCTTTCTGAATATGGTGTTTCTAGAGTGAGACCATAACATGTAAAGAGAACAGGACAGCAACTTGAAATAAGCTTGGGGAGGGAGGAACAAATGTTTTGAATTGTTGTAAAACTTCCAAAAATCTATAGAATCATAGAATTGTTAGGGTTGGAAAGGACCTTAAGATCATCCAGTTCCAACCCCCCTGCCATGGAAGGCATCTTTCTCCATAGCTGTAAAAGAAAAGACAAGCGGGCTTGAGCAATGTTTTTTCTTTATTGAAAAGAGAAGGAGAAAAAATGTTATTTCAATGCTTAGTGATTTTATTCTGCATAGCACTGGTTCATGCTGCCATTTTAATGCTGCATGCCAATTGCTTCGTATATGGGGCAAGAAAGATAAGCTGAAGCTTCTCTTATGATAATCAAATAAATGCAGGAGGCATAAGAAAATTAGCAGGACTTCAGCATCTTCAGTAAGAGCAATAAAAGTTATAGCAGCTGTAGATCTGGTAGAATACTAATACAGCAAAGCAGAATTTCCAGTGTAACATAGCAAGCTTCATATGAGGTAAACAAGTAACTAATAGTAACTGAGCTAATAACTTGCATTCAGTAAGGTCTAGGGAAAACATCCTATATTATTTTAGAATTAAAAATGGTAGAAATAATGTGTTCAGGAATGAAGCCTGGACCTCAAAAGCCTCAGGTACAAAAGGAGTGGCATCTGTGCTGACAGCCTCTGTCATCATCTTGTACCTTATACAAAGTGGCAGACTACATATATCTGTGCCAAAAAGTAGCCTCTGAGTTCTTGAGGGGGTTTTTCTAGTGAAAATGAGCACTTTGCATGTGAAATACTAAGCAATGTATGTAAAAATCTAGGATATATAGATGCCTTATTGCACTGGTTCCTTAAAATAAGAAGAATTAGTGTCCAATGTCTAACATCTTCTGTGGGCTGTATACATCATACCTCTGTGGAGCTGAATAATTGAGCCTATATAATATTTATTAATCACTCGCACATATCCATGAGTGTTTTGAAAAACAAATGTCCTGTTTGTGTGGTACCATAACCTGAAGGTATTAAATGTTGCTGCACTGTTTATCTTAAAGTAACTAATTTTAAAGTTTTGTTTAAACTTTAACTAGCAAGTTACCAAAATAACTTTTAAAATTTTGTGCTGACGTGTTGCTTTCCAGAGAAATTTTATGCTGTACCTGACAAATAACTGAATGTTATGTTGCTGGTGTTTATGATACTATGATAACTGTGATTGGGTTTATTTCAAGATTTGCATTTGATGCTTAAGCATAGCTGCTGGGTTTTTGAACTTCTGAAAGCCTGCTTTTATCTTTTGTTTTTAATTGCAGTAGAACAGCAACTTCACTGAACACCCAGGATCCAAACTGTAGTCCATAACAGTGTTTGTGTTCTTCCCTCTTTAATTACATCTAAATATGTTTGATTTTCATAGCTGAGCAGTAATCTGTTAACTAATCTTTTCTAGTAAACGTTTTTCTTTTAGTATTGTAGCTTCTAGAAGATTCCCCATGAGATTCTCCAGTGTATTTCTTTTATTCCTATATTCTGTTCAGTGAGCCTGTCTATATTGTTGACTACTCCCATTTTATTTCACAGTTCATCTGCACTACAGATGCTGGCTAGCATGAAGAGACAGCAAAGTGAAGAGTCAGGGGATACTGGGATCTCCCATGGGCTGAGTGCATCACAGATGAATAACTGCAATGTTAGCCTAAGTACAAGCAGTGATGGTACAGCAACCTGGAACTCTTGTTTCCCACCAGTAAGTCTAACGCCACAGTATTTTCTCCATATAGTTTCTGTCAGTTCTGAGTCTCAAGGATCTTGAATATTAAAATGTGTTTGAGTAGCTTTGAAATTTAAGATACCATTACCAAATGTTTTTAGAACTTAGCAAGTAAAACCTGCAACCAAAACACATGCACTTCCGTCAAGTCATATAGTACCACCATAGACAAAGAGCAAATCTATTACATGTATTCTTTTTTAGAATCCTGAATAATCATGTAGGCTGTACAGCTTGTAAAATAGTGGCTGACAACCTGCAGATATGTGGTATAGTACCTAAAGTATTTCCAAAATGAATGAAGCCCAGATATACCGGTCAGCAACTACATTACAGTGTGAGTAATGGAAAATAATTCCTTCTTATGATGATAAAGTCTTATTACTGAAAAGATAACTGTTGAAAGCACTGAAGGAAAAGAACAGCAGCAAAAAGCTGCAGTAGTTCTGAGCTTTTAGTATGTGATCCTTCTGTATTTCACATCTTGTATCCTTATTTGTCCTGGTACAAAACGGTACAAAATCACACAAGCTGCACTATGTGACAGTATTGTTATAAGAAGCAGAATATTTGTTACAGTCCACTGAAGAGTACTGAATATATGAAACCACAGAATAACATTTCAGCAGCTATATAAAGGTGCTTGGAGGAGCTGCTGTAAAACTAGATAATCTCATACTCCATTTATATCTCAGCAACATAGTTCTTATTTTACTGTAGGTGAAACAATAATAATGAATGTGACTTAAGTAAAGCACACAACACAGTTCTCAGAGGAAGATCCAATGTTAGAAGACTAAACACTGCTGTGTTGCCCCAATATAAATTGTTGCAGAGTAATTGCTCTAAAGTGTTAGGTGGAAATTACGTCCAGGGATCTACAGGGACCAAATAGGAGCCTGTATAGCAGCTGTCTGCCATAGTGAATGATTAACACAGCATAGGAACTTTATGGTATACTGGTAAATGAAGGTTTCAAATGAGGTGTATTGCTAAGTAAGTAATTGTACAAATAAGAACTCGGTAAACAGAGGAATGTTTTGCAGTATATCAAAGATTAATGTTTTGCAGGATATCAAAGAAAGATTAGTTGGTTCGAACTATTTGAGATATGTCAACATTACACATTTCGTTGTAGTCTTGTTATTTCCAATGTGTTTTCTTAGTACTTACTAATAGACTCCAACATGGTATGAATCTGCAAGACTGGACAAATGGAACTCAAATAGATAATAGCAGTCTCATTAATTTTTGAGTGGTTTAATTATAAGGAAATTGCTAAAAATATTTAGACATATCAGGTTTGGTTAATACAAATTACGTTACTAAACCAAAATGAACTTTTAAGGTGAAATGTACTGCTGCAGTATTCAGTGAAGCATAATGTGATTGCAAAGACAGTTCTTTGATCTTACTGTCTTGATCAGGTTCTGTAGCTTCAGACTAATGGCATCAGTCTAAAAAAGAGCTTAGATATAATAATTTAGTATTTTAATTTGTAATTTAATATAACTGTATTTTTTCATAGTAGTCCTTTGTGGCCATCTCTCTGTACGTAAATCAAGTGTAAAAGACAACGTATTTGTCTTTGAGAAGTTTTTCAAATTTCATTCAGTTGACTGAAGTGTTGGTGTGTCTTATACATGCAGCTTTGTCAGGTTTCTTCTCTGTATTTTGCAAGGTGGGCACTGAGGTTTTACGATGTAATGTAGAACCTCCTTTCCAGGAAGAGGTCATTTAGAAAGCAAACCTAATCTTTCTCAGATAAGGACTAACCGTTTAGTCCCTTGCTACAACAAAGGTTGCTGAAATTCAGCATCTGCAGTCTTCCTTACCTCGCTTTATGCAAAGGGACTCCCTGTACCAGCACAATGTTGGTTAGTCCACAGTACATGTTGTGATTCACTTCATATTTTCCTTTCTGAGATAGCTGCCATGGCACCAGCTATTCATAGATGTGGTACAGGTTTTTGGACTATGGACCTGTGTGCTTAACACTCCTTGATTTAACTCTGTTCCAGTATTTGGAAAACAGCAGAATATTCACGTGAGGGTGATAATTCATTTTCTAGACCTTTAGTATCTAAGAAGGTTATAAACAATTTTTCTTAGAGAAGGTGATTATTTAATCACGCCAAGTTTTTCTAACACAGAAGCTTTAGAAGAGCAGCTGAGAACATTTTTGGTATGTTGGTGTTAAATTTCAGTATATTTTGTTATGCTTACAACATTCCAGAAGACTTTGAGAATAGTGATAGTGATGCCAGTATTCAAATGAAAGGTAAAGCTTAGAATAAAAAGAAATTAAGTTTTATGTCACTGATCTTTAGTACAACCATCACTTGATTCAAGAGAATTTGCAAATGATCTAGCCTTCCAAAATCAGATGTACAAACTGCAGAAAAGTGTGTATATATAATATATATCTAGCCATCTTCCAGGTGCATAGGCAAATGATTTTAGCAGTGCAGTATATAGAATAGAAGTAGAAATATTCCTCATATTGTAGTTTGAGAAATTAAGGACAGCTTGAAATTCTTGTCATGATTAAACTTTCATGCTTACGTATGTTTCCAGGTTGTATCTTTCTGATTATTTAAACCAGTAGTATCTACTGCTTTCTCTTATGTTCGTCAACGATAAGTAAGGAATATTTTTATTCCAAATTTTCATTCATTTTATACATTTTTGTCTCTTAGTGGAATCTATGGCAACAGCACCACCAGAAGGCAGCTTTTTGTCTATCATGTTGAAATACCTGTGAAGTTTTGCAAGGCAGGGCAGGATATAATCATGTTAGATAGTGACCTTATGTAGCGAAGTAATATTTTACATACATAAACCACATTTTTACCGAGTTTATTTTTTCATCACTTGCCATTGCTACTCTGATTTCCAGATTTATTGAAAATTCTCATGTTTCTGAGTCTAAGAAACCCTTCTGAATGTAAAGACACATAGATCAATCATATTGCTTAGTTGCAGTTAGAACACTTGTCCTTAAACAACTATAAAACAGATATACTGAAACTGGATTTTTCATGCTATGAGAGCTGAATATAGGCTGCTAGGAGAACTGAATATAGGCTACCAGGAGAAATGTAAGTTGTTTAGCAGCTGGTGTAAACTGTGACAGCCAAAAGGAATAAAACAGCTTTCAATTTATATGTTACCCAGCTGACCTGTAAGTTATAAATATGAGAAACTTTTATTTTAAAATGGATTTACTTCAAAGAATAATTGTAAATCCTTGTAAAATGGGAGGAGGAAGAGGAGAGCACATTCCAAAATCAATAATATCTGTATGTAGAACTAAGTTTTTGTAAAGACTTTATTTGAGTGTGTCTTGCCTGAATATTTTCTGAAAGCTGAAAGTGTATGAAATTCCATGTTAGCTTTGCAACAATATGCAAGATGGAGTTCTGTATACTGCAGAGTATAATGTGAAGTTTATACCCACAAATATGCACATTAACCAAGAAAATTTGCCAAGCTTATAAAATATTTCTGCTTAGATGCCTTGTTTTATTCTAGAGATCCAGTAAGACCTTCCTGTCCTGTCAAGGTATTGGCCTATTCAGCTTCTTGGATAGCTGTTTCCATACTTCAGAAACTACTTCAGAGGTACAAGAACCATTCTGGAGATCATATATAAGAGATTTCAGGAGATCTTACTACATTTGGTCCCTGATTCTCAGCTAGAAATGCAAAAGAGAAGGAAGATTCTCATAGATTGCTCATTGATACATCCTAGAAGCTTGCAGTGGTATAATGCTGCATTAGCAGGCTCCAGCATACATTTACTACTAAGACCTGTCTTTTGAGTAAGGAGTACTCACAGAAAAGAAAGATTACTTGTTCCCCAAGCAGCTTCCTAAATATAAATTTGGTCATATAATCCTTGACCTGCAAGACATTTGAAAGAGTTCTTCCAGGTTCATACCTAATTTGTGGAAAGTCTTCTGGTTTCCTTTATAATGGTTCAGAAAAGAAAGCCACACAGAAACGGTTTGGCAGAACTGAAGTCTGACAGACAAGAGGAGTGATATTTAAACCCAGAACTATTCCAACTGAGAGCTCAGTTTGACGGCCCCTGGAGGAATCTGTTCACATCAAGTCAAATTGCAAAACTGAGGCAGACTATTCCTTACTATGAAATGAGACTAGAAGTTATTTAGACAGATATTCTGGTTCACAGACTGACTAATTCACTTTCTGTTTCATTTTCAGTCTTCCACTAGCCGTCATTTGAGAACTGCACTACCCACCACCAGGCAGTAACTCATATTTGGCAGTAATTAGGATGTCATTCATCCTGTACAGACATTTTACAGCATCCCTCACCACTTCCTGAAATCATGAGAAGATACTAATTTTTATATTGATTTCTGTAAAAAAAGGCAATTGCTTTCATAGTGCTTAGTGTTTATTTTTAGCATTTCATGTACTAAATTGCGCAAGTCTTCTTAATGTATGCTTGTATTTTCACTTCTTTTGCACTTCACTGATTTGTTTAGAGCTGCTTTTGAGGTGTGTGACAATGGCGGGGGGGTCTCTTCTGGAAGCACTACAAATATACTGAGAGATAATATATTTCTGAATGTTAGAACTCTTGAATTTTTGTACCAGTTCATGAATATTGATCTTTCTTCCAAATAACTTTTTAATGCCATAAACCAAAAGGTATTTTGAAACCTTTGGTGTGGGGAGTGAAGGCGGTAAGATTTGCTTGAAAAACAGTTTGGGAATGGGCTCTGAGGCCTTGGTGCTTGACAAGCCCTGTGGCAATGAGTTGGGGCATTGAAGGACAGGGAAGGTTGAAAAAACAAGCCTTGGGGGGATGGGCCAGGATGTAGTTGTGGCGGGAGTCTCAGTTGACGATGTGGGGGTTGTGAGAGGGTCTGCAGCATTGTGACTGGACTATTGGAGAGTTTTACAGGGGCCAACGAGATTGAACGCTGTATGTATGTGCAGGTTGGGAAAGTAACGAACAGGGGGTAAAAAGGGCTTGATTGTAATAAAGTGGGATTTGTGTCTCGATTTGGATTTGAGTCTCCTCATCAACTTGAGTCTGTGTCATGAAACGCCACACTTTGGGGCACATTCTTAACAATGAATAGGTAACATTTGAAAACTGTAGAAAATTGTCATCCTTTGTATGAATATTCATACAGTCCACATTATCTATTCATAAATAGCTGAATCCAGGTATCAAGTTGGCAGTGCCATAGGGAATCATATCTGCTTCAGCAAATTTCATTTGGGACTGCTTAGATTACTGTTACTGGTACTTCTGAGGGGAGAGGAGCCAAGCCTGCCAGTCCTATTAGCTCTGCCTCAGTGTTGTCTCATCTTAAGCATGGTTGGTTCTGCACAGATCCTACTAAGAGCGCCTGCACCGTGCTTTCTATACACGTACAGTCCAGATTTTCCTATCAGACAAGACTTCACTACCCTCCCTCTCTGAAGCTTCCTGACTCAGCCCCAACACTCACAGGCAGTAGAGAAATGACCATGTGTTCAACTCTTTAATTCATGTTTATTTCCAGCCAGATAAGAATCATCTGTTAAGTTGTACTTTTGCACAGTTAGAATCTCAATATCTATTTTTAATTTCACAGGTAAGGAAAAAGGCTGTAAAATTCTAATATGAGAAGCTGCGAATGTGTATGCTCATAAAAGATCTCTTACATACTTCTAAACATACTGAAAGAATATTTGCAGAGTCATTTTCACACTATTATTTTTTGTTTTCCATACCGCACCTGTCAGGAGCATCACTATCAGAAAGAAATGAGCCCACTTTCTCACTCCAGTCCACGGTAAGATTCCATTTATAGCCTGGGCAGTAAGGATTCAGTTAGAGTGTGCTGAATATTAAATGTGACATTCTTTGATTTAATCTTAAATCACTTTAAGAGGGCTTTACTATTGCTCGTTTCAGTCATTGTCGGCATTATGTCTGTGTTGTTCTGGAATGCAGAACTGAATTCTGCATGTTTTGAATGTACCACTGTGTATTTAATGTAACTGACACAAGCCTTGCTCCTACAACTGCTTTGATGCATGATTCAGCAAATCTTCCTCATCTGACACACGTACACTCTCATCTGTTTTTTACTGCCTCACTCCCTCTCTACTTTGAAGGCTTAGAAATAGAATTCTTTACGTGACTGTAGCTGTCAGGGAATCCATTTGTCACAGAAGATTTTAATGTTACTTATTTAGACAGGGTTTTTTTAATAGATAGCCCAGTCAGGAGAGGGTGTTACAACACTGTGGGATAGTTCAGATTGATCCTGTGTACAGCATATTTTGGCTGTCAGGTTTTTAGCTTGTTCTGTTTTGTTTGTAATTAGCAAGAAAATCCCTGTGACTTTAATTTAAGGCAAAATGAAGACAAGGGGAGAGGGTGGCTAGGGAGAAATAATCAGATTGAGATGATCAAAATTAATTGTCCACTTCCAGGTGAAACCCTAACATCACTTTGTCAATTTTTTAACAGCCTGAACAAGAGGTGTACTTATTTTTAAAAGTAAACCGATTTCACTTTGTGGTGTTAATGTTGATATTGCTTGTCCAGGTTTTAAATGGACAGCATATGTGTGTTGGGAAGGGATAGCAGCAGACGACATTTCAGATACTTCTTTAGCTTTTATCAATGGTATGAAGTGTTTCCTGACAGCACACTGCCAGTCAGTTGTGCAGAATAATACACATTTTTCCTCGTACAGATGCTTTTAGTCACTTATTTCCCTTGTCATCCACATTTTTATGGATTTAAAATGTTCTTGTTAGATTTTATGAAGTGAACACTATGAAACTTGCCATGCAAGTTCATCCAGATACATCAGTTACTGCAACATGCAGCTATAGGCTTCCTTGTACACACAATCTATTACTTGAGTTAAAATATAATCCTGGATTCCCACCCCTTGCACATGTAAATCAAAGTGTTTATGTTGGTCTAGAAAACCTCTCTGCCTTGGGTGCTGGTTATCAAAGGAACTGTCTCTATCCTTAAGAATTGTTACACTGAATGAAGTGGACGGAGACACAACTGTAGTCCTCAGAGTAAGGTATCAGGTACCTTGAGGCTGACACTTTGGACTCTTTATTCCAGAATTGGTTTCATAATTCTGATGACATTAGAATTGCCTGTATTTTAGTGCAAGCTACATAGTTTGTCTTCTTTCTGCCCATATATTGGTTGAGTCAAGTTTGATTAAGTTATTTTTATGCATGTGCTAAAGCAATTTGGTCCTCCGTGCATTTTATGTACGGAAAACCAGAATAAATACCATTATCTGTAGAAATAAAGCTTTCCATCATGTCAAGTTAATGTGATCAACAATGAAAACCTGTATTTCCATGTAATGAAATTTAAAAGAGAATGATATAACTTAAAACTTAGTTCTCATGCTATTTTAGTCCAGCACACACGGTAGACTTTAATTTCTCTAGAAATCATTTGTGAGAAATGCAGGCAAAGTATTCAT
>JANHGB010024373.1:0-33099 GCA_026283785.1 Coracopsis vasa | reverse complement strand
ATGAGGGCCTGGAGAGCAGTGGTGGTTATCACTGGTGGGGGTCACCTAGGGGGGCCTGCAGCACAGTGAGGACCTCAGTGAGGAGGGAGCATGGGGTGATGTTTTGGGAAGGAAGGGGGAGGCAGGAATAAGGCACTCCATGGCAGAGGGCAGCCAGGGAAAATCATTACATTTGATAGATGGGTTTGAAATGCCACTTTGGTGCTGGTCTATGCAGTAAGTTGGGCATCGCACTGAGCCTATTGCTGGGGCTTGACCCCTCCAACCTGTGTCAGCTAACTTGGACACATCTGTCTTGAAGTGGACAGGTCTATGCAGAGGGGAAGGATGCGGTGATGGTAGTAAGGGAAAGCTCAGGCACACAATTAGTGGAGACACAGAACAGGCTATGCCACAGTCCACTGGCTCCCACCTTGAGATCAGCTCTTCCTAAGTGCAGTATTGAAGCACACCTGGGCTTCGTGTTAGTGCTTTACACCAAAAGGCAAAGATCACAAGGTATTTAGGTCCTCTCAGTAGTCCTCAAATCATAATCACAGTTTTGCTTCACTTACAGAGGATGGACTATAACCAGGCAGCGGCAGCATCTGGGACATGATGGTATTTCCCAGCTGTGCCCTGCTCAGATTTCCTGGCTGTGCCTTGATGGCATCATATGGCTGTGCTGCCCCAAGGTGCAATTTTCTTCACAGCCTGAAGCAGTGAGGAACAAGGCTGGGTGATACCTGAATGGAAGTCCACTAAGGAAGCAGAGCCAATGAGTTCCAAGGAAAGGGGCTGTTTGCTGACTCTATCAGTGAACTTTTGTCCTGCAAGACACTATCTGTCTGAAGAGAGATTAAAGTAAATAGCTGTGGTCTTCACTCTCTGTGCAGATGCTCTGCAGATAACTCTGTTTTCTACCAGCCTCATTGTCGGGTTAAAGTAAGCTGAAATCCTGAACTTTACTCTAGAATAGGTATACCCACACTCTGGTTTTCCTGCAGGTAAGATCTCCCACACTAGCACAATTTGTTGACCCAATGCCATTGAAAAAAGAAGCTTTTTACTGAAATCCTCACTGAGTTTTTTTGGGCAAGGCTTCTGCTTTCCAACCTGGCCTCTTTGCAAACCTAACTGTGCTCAGTACTTGGGCATACATGACATCTGCCAATACAACTCCTGTTGGCTGTATGCACAAGTCACAATGGACTCCTGTTAAGGAGATGTGTTTTTGTTGTTCTAATTTTTGGTACCAGTGAACTGGCTTTGCTTCAAATGCTAAGTGATCCCTTGCTAAATCCCTCCCAACTCTTCCCTGGGAGATGGGGCCATTTTATCTTCCCAAAACGTGTTCTGAACCACTGCTCTACAGTGTGGTGGCATCCACTATATTTCAGGAAATTGGTATTAGTTGCTTTTTCCCAAGCCTGGTGATAGAAGGGAAGAAAGTGAGAAGCTGAAGAGACAGAAGGAAAGAAGGAAAAGAGTGGAAAACAGAGGAAGGTAAGGAAAGGTAGTTGTAGGAATCAATCTCACTGATGAGAAGGCTTGAGTTTTACTTGCGGTCATGATGCTAGGACATTGGGCACCTGTGGCCTTTCCATCATTAAATTGTAACGTCACATCTTGACAGTGGAGAACTCTGCAAAGTGCAATGGTATAACACAGATGAGTCCACACCATAAAGCAAAAATGCTTAAGTCTTGTTCTAGTGAACACTGTCTTGGGAGTGACTACACAGGACCTGAGCCCTCCTCACACCAATGCTTTGTTGTTGTCTTTAAGCACTCATTTCCCTTTGCAAACACCAGCTGTGTGTGATATGTCACTTTCAGATCAGAAATGCCCTCCTTCCTAGATCTCCCTGTCCAGCAATAGAAGAGGACAGCTTGCTTCTAAACTACATCCTGGTTGTCTTAAGTGGCTGGGAGAACTCAGTAACAGGACTGTGGGGTATCATGATTCCTTCACTACTAGAGAGAATAGAATGCAAAGGAAAAGGGAAAATAATTCATTGTTTCATGGTGGAGTGATGTCCTCAGGAAGAGTGTTTGGTCAGGACTGGCTGTGGATATTTAAAGGAGAGGGTATAGAATTTAACATTGATTACATATTACAGACTAGCCCTCATAAGGGCTGGAGACTGGTGTTTTTGACACAGGTGTCTCCTCAAACAGGTCCCACCTCAGCCCCCAACAGGGTTATCACACGTATTCCTGTTCCTAATTCCTCTTACTACTCTTCAACTGAATGTTCACTGAGGATCCCCTCTCTTCTCTTTTCTCCACATCCTACATATGTCTCCTGAGCTCCAAACTGCTTGCAACCCAAAATTGTGTGTTGCAAGGGGACAGGAGGTAGCAGAAGCAAACAGGGACCTTTTGGACCTGGTCCTTAGATCCCAAAGACATAATTTCTTCTATCTTCTTAATTTAAGAAGCTCTAGGGAGACCAGTGAAGACAATAACCTTGTAAATACCTTTCTTTGATCAGAAGAATCCCATTCCGGAAGTTCCAGTGAACAAACTGCTGCTTACTTTGATGCAAGAAGAGCTTCTGTTGTGCTCTTAAGCAGCTCTAGGCACAACTGAAGCTGTCTAAGGAGCACAGGCATCCTTGGTGTCTGCTCACCCTTTTTGGTAGGAGTGATGGTGCAAGCAAAGAAACAGAGAAGTCCTCAAGGGCTCTGAAAACCACCTCAGTGTACTTAAATTACTAGAAAATCTAGATGAGATAACACACTCTTTATTGCCCATTCTTATTTCCCTTGAGTGCTCCAGTGGATGTGCCTAAGCTCAATGAGGAGATCACATCTGTACTCCAGCAAACAGAATTGTTTCTTTGCAATCCTTATTACAACCTGCCTTCTACTTTCTCACATTTGGATGACTTCAGACTCCTATACATTACTTAGTTACCGGTTCCATACAGTCCAGGCTGAAAGCACTGGTTTTCCTCAAGAGGTGGCTGCTCTGTTGTCCATGTATGTCCCATTTCAATGAACTGTGCCAGATTCTCTTTCTGGCATCTCTTACAGACTGTGTCTGAAAATAGCCAGGAAACCCCATATCCAAACAGCATTTGCAATCAGAGAGACACACACATAGTTACTGTGGCTTTGCCAAATGTATCAAACGCTGAAGGGTGGAACAAAACCTGGTAGGTCCATGGTATAGCCCCTCTCTTTTCTCTCTATGCCTGAGCTGGCTCTCCTTCTTTTATCCATAGAATCATAGAATCAGCTAGGCTGGAAAAGACCTTTAAGATCAAGCCTAATCTTTACCCCAACACTGCCAAGTCCATCACTAAACCATGTCACTAAGTGCCTCATCTATACATTTCTTGAGCACTTATAGCATGTTTCCTCCCAGCATTTCACCCTGGCATGGTGCACATCCTAGTATGTCTTCTCATCTCACTTTGTTTCAAGTAGTACATTTTGGGTACTGGACACCCCAAAAGTTTGATTAGGCTGTTAAGAAACTCCATGTTGTTTTAGCATCACACAAGAGCAGTTAAAACCCAAGTAAGAATATCACATAAAAATCGGTTTGTTTTACACTCTGACCTACAAAAGACACATCCAGATTGTAGCAGTGTTATCCTTTAACCAGTCAAGTCTCACTGAACAGCCTAATACTGAGTTTAAGAACTGCTGTGTTTTGAAGGAGTAATCTCTGCAAAAGAGAGAAGAAAGATGTCAGGTTTAGCCTGCAATACCACAGGGTATTAGTCACCAGAGAAAAGACTTTGCTTCTCAAATTCCCCTGGGTCTAGATGTGGAGCTGGATGCACACTTTTGGCTGGGTATCCCCTTCTTACAGACAAGACCCTGAAGGCTAAATTATCTTTCCTGGCTAAAGACATAGGAAGGAGAGCGGGAAGAGGATCTAAAGGATGATTCCTCCTGGAATTACATGGCTGCCAAAATAATCCTTTGGGGATTAATGAGCTCAAAGCCAAGCTGGAGTCATCCTCTTTCAGGAAGTCTAACCTGAGCAGTGGGCTGCGATGCAGTGGGTGAAGGAGCTGCAACCAGCTCCATGGTGGTCTCCAAGCTACAGGCCTGGAAGGATACTGCTTGTTATGTCCTGTCTTTTTAGCTCTGTTTTTCATTGGTGTCAGCACCCACATCAGAGTTAGCTGAGTTTTCAAATGATGTATCAAGGAGCATCGTGATTGATCTTTAGCTCCTATAGAAATCTGCTGGGCTGCATTTGCTCCCATCAGGGGGGAATTCAGACCTCTCGCTCACCCAGTGCTTCAGCTTTGTGGGCCAAGCTCAGCTTTGAAGTCAACAGCTTTAGAACAACTTCTTTGGCTGTTGGAGTTCATAGAGCACATCTGATTTACACTAATGTGGAGAATCTGGCATCTCACTCCTGCTGGAACGAATGGCATTAGCCCAAGTCTGAATTTGGCCTTTTGACTTTCAAAAATTGGCTGCAAAATGAGGGATCCTTGTCAGCTTTAAGATTGATGCTGTATGACTCCAAGCACGTTTGTCATCTGTTTGCAAAGTGAAAATAAGCCTGCAGTTGTTGACAGTAAATGAAGTAATATTTACATAATACAGTCATACCTGTTTCCTGGTAAAGAGATCAATGCATATTTCTTTTTGCAATAACACATTCATGCTGTATATCTTTGCAGAGACAATAATATTTGAAGTGAAACATTCATCCAGCTATATAATTACTGCTATTGTTTTCCATTTGCTTTTTGTTCCCTAATAGTTTATTACTAGTGGCCAATAGTCAAAAACAATCCAAGGGGATGCAAAACAGCCCCCTTTTCCAGGTCCTTTTGAAGATATCTTGGTTATTAAAACTACTGTCATTAAGATTGGTGCTCAGAATCTGCTCCCAAAACTGAGGCCCCGTTGCTCCAGGTGGTGGATGCAATTGCAGTAAAATGCATTGCCTGCCCACAGGAACTTAGAGCTGGAAAAAGGCTCAGCAGGGAAACAGCCAGCATATGGCAGATCAGAAACAAAACTGCCATGAGGTGTCCTTTCCCATCTTCCTCCTGGATGTTGACTTTTGCATTCACTTTTACAGCCAAATTAGCTATGGTAAAGTGGGTGGTGGGGAGAGGGGATGGGGTGGTATCTGTTATACTCCACATAATAGGAAGCCAGTGTCATGGTTGTTTGATGGACCCTGCTCGGTGGCTTTCTTGCAGTCAGCTCTGACACAACAAAAGTATTGCTCTACTTGCACTGGGAGACTAAGGATGCAGCATGGGTCAGAGAAGTCATTCTTTGGTGTCTCTGTCCTAGACTTTAATGGGCTGCAGAACAGGTGAGATGAGACCCAACCCTTGTGTTTCTCTCAGTTGTCTTTTCCTTTAGCTGAGAAAGTTTTATCCTTCTGTCCTATAGCACCTTCCAGATGATATGGTTCCTAAATCACTTCATGCAAATCAATAACAGCAAACAAATACCAAGGTGCCTCCACTATTAAGATGCTTGTGTGGCCTCTCTTGTGTAAATATTGAAGATAGCAATCACAATTTAGTAATTATTTCCCCCTCTTTCCACCTCCATAGCCCTCTATGAACACCGAGCTTCTAAAGAAAACCCTACAGCTATTTTTTTCCCCCCACACAACAGTATCAACATAACAAACTCTTCAGTCAGGCAAGTTCCCCTCTCGTCCCTCCAGCTACCCTTAAGTTTTCACCGTGGTGCAGAATGATGCTCTGAGTCAACTGGATACTCACCTCCACCTACTCAAGAGCGGCTGTATTTCATGCTGCCTCTGTTACTCTGGGTGTCATGCAAATGGGGAGCAGCAGAGTTACATCCCGAGCATGGAACAGTGTGGCTCTTCGCATCCGTGTGGCTTTATGTGTTCTTAAAATCGAGAGTTAATTTGCCTTAATGCAAAAAGTGCTTTATGCTGCTCTTGCATACCCAGTCTGGACTGGCCACTGGGTAGAAGAGGAAGCAAAGGAAGGTTTCTTAGTAGCAATAGAGATAATAAAGGAGGTTTTCCTGGTAGGCAATGCTAAGGGAAGAACTGGTTTCCAATTCCACCCAGTAAAACTGGTTCAAATGCCTTGGGCTTTGGCTGTATTATCAGGACTTAACCATCAGAAGATGAACAGTGGGCAAGCTAGCCCAGCAGTCTGAATCTCTGGGTTTGGTTCTACAGCCATAGACATCTTCTTGGCCACCTCAAAGGTGCTGAAGAAAAACTCAGGTTAGATCATTTACCAGCCCTTTTCTAACAGATGAGTCTTCTTGACTCACCTGAACAAGAGGTGATGTAATGAAGGAGGGAATGGCTTTAGGATGTGCAGATGCTGTGTCATCCAGGTTTGGAAGGTGACCTGGTCTCATCCTCCCTGACATATCTCTAGCTATACCTTTCAAGGTTTAGAAGTCCCTCTTGGCTTTGGTAATGGAGAAGCTGCCATGCAGGTGGAACCTGCAAACCATGCAAGGCTGTGTATTTGAACAGACAGTTAACTAGGCCTTTTCTCAAGTCCTGAGCATCAGATAAAGGAGATGATGACCTCTCACCACGAGCCAGCTCATCTTACACTGGGCTGTAAAAACAAGAGACCTTCTTCTGAGTGATGAGGATACATAGCAGCACTTTTGATTTTGTACCTATATCCCTTCCCTCTTCCACATCCTCTCCTACATCCCTCTCTATGCTTGTTCCCTGGGGATGAAAAACACCATATCTAGTCCAAGTCTACCCCAACTGCTGTGCAACTGAAGACATCAGTTAGGACTTGCCTTGCCTCCTGCTTTGCTGTGGGGTAAATCTCAGAAGCTCTCCCCATCATCCTCATTCCTTTGGCAGGTCCTATAGCACAAGCACAACACTGAGAAGGTGAAAAGCTGGGCCACCTCTCCCCATCATATGAGGTGAAACACGTGATGAGCTGCAACTGGTGTGCTCTGAAACAACTGCTTGGCCCTTGAGTGGCTTTGTTCAAGGGCTTAATATATCCATCAGAGGCTGCTCCAGTTCCCAAGTGTTTGCACCTCATAGGAGGGAAAGGACGACTAATTTTTGCCTTTCATTATGAGAAATGGAGTATAGAGAAGTGAAGAGACATTCCTGAAGTTACATCCCTGACCAAATCTTTATGCCACAGCTAGGAAATAAGCATCTGAATATCTTGCATTTATGTTGATGTATGAAGTACCTTTGGGTCAGACATACTCGGTGTGTTTCTACAGCACCTAGCACAATAAGGCTCATATCCTGAACGAACACTGATAATACACTATAAGCAATCCTCAGTGATGGTGTTGAAGTGGACTATTTTTCAGCTCTTGACCCTGCTATCTGTGAATGTCTCATCACATGTATTTATCTAATATTTGACTTCAGTTAATTTCTGTTAGGGAAAACGCCATTCTTGGGTAGAATTCCCTTTTGGGTGTAAGGCACCTAAGAGCTTGTTTCCCAGTGCATCTTGATGGGTTTAATGTACTCCTGAATTATTCCGAATGCTCTTGTCAATCTACGGGGTAGATCACCCACTTCACGTAGATTCTGTATATGATTGAAATGATCTTCCTGTGAAGAAGGGCCCCTCTATTTCATTCAACCATCGACTTTATTCTGGTTCATTGTTACATTGTTAGTCATAATACTTGCAGTTAGTTGTACCACTTGTCAAGTGGGTACTTCTAAAGAGCAGTGCAGCTCTCCAGTTATTTCCCTGAGCCTTTCCTATACAGCATCCTTCTTCTGGAGCTCCACCATATTGCTCATGCTCAGTATGTACACAACCAGTTTAAAAGACTGGTCCAATCATGCTTTATTTTGTTCATTTTCTATTTTATTTTGAGAAGCTGAGGAAGGGAGCCATGAAAAAAGGAAGGGAAAGAGACTGCAGCAGCATCCCTGAGCTGCTCTGCAAAACCTTACTTTTAATTTCCTTGCATTGGCAAAGCAAAAGCTCAGAGCAAGTGTCAGCTTTTGGCCACCAGCTGGAAACATTAGTAGTGATGAGTACCATGGGCAGCAAATTGCTGCCACCCAGGACTGAAGGGCAAACATCTGTGGCTGTCAGCCTGTTTCCATTCAGCCTTTAAACAGCCCAGCAGAGATTTGTGGGTGTGCGTGTGAGGGCCCTTTCCTTATCAAAGAATATCCTTGTAATGTGTTTGGGGCTGGATAATAATAGGCAGCATCGGTGAATGATGTTTCATTATATTTTTTTAAGTGCATGTCTTCTGGTGGGTGATTCATCAGCTGCTGTTACAAAAGTATGTTGGGAAGCTTGCAGCTGTGGGCTCCGACTGCAGTTTCTGTGTCGTTGCTAGGGATTCTGCATTAAATATCCCAATTCTCTGCGCTTAAAACTAGGAAAAATTGACATTCTGACTTCCCATAAGAGAATGGAATACGTGATTCACAGCCCTTCTTCTGCAACATTAATCAGGCCCTGTTTACAGGGAAAAGAGCCAAGGGGGGTGATTAGAGCCAAAGAGGTATGTTCAGAAAGCCAAATGCTGATGTCATTTGGGGCAAAACAGAAATGGCAAGCCACTTAACTGGCTGAGATGGCTTGTAGTGGGAGCAAATCCCAATTAAAAGATGGAGACGCATTAGGGTTTCTTGGCTGTGCCATTGACTGCTCTGGTTTTACTACGGGTTGTTTATGGAGGACAATAACAGAGCCATCAGTGAGCGCTTAGAGTTCAAGTTGGGCAGCTGAGTCCTGCAGATCTGCTGTGAGAATGGGGGATGAGAAGCTCATAGTGCTGGGCTTTGAATCCCCAGCAACTTCTGTGTGTTGTGTGGAGTAGGTCTGGGGGGTTCTTTCCATAAGGGTGCAATGCTCTGGTTTTCTTCTTGTGCCATATCCTGTTGATATGTGGGTTATTTCTTGAGCTGCCATGGTGCCGGGAAATGTACATGTGTGTAAGAGATTGCTCCTCATCCTGGTCATTTTCAACAGATGTGGAAAAGGGGAGTGTTGTGATTATGTTTTTACAGATGGACTAAGAGAAATTAAGAAGGATTTCCTTGGACAGACAGGAAAACAAAACCAAAGCGCCTCAGCTGGGAGAGGACACAACTTTCCATAGTAAGTCCTCTGTTTTAACTGCGAGATGGTTCACCTGACATCATGTGAAACCTCTTTTACACACAGGAAACACAAATCATTTTGCAAGATGAACAAAGGTTGAACAAATCAGTTTCTGTTGCCTCTTCATTTAGAGAAAATGCTGGGGATGAGTGTGTCAAGGTTGTCATAAAACATGGCGATACTACATGGGCAAGAAAAATGCAAAGGCTGATCTACATCCAGTCACTGCAAGGGACTTGCTGGAAGGCTCCTTCCTGGGCTTTGGGCTGTCTTCTCAGGCATCCTTCTTGCAGAGTAGATCCTGACTTTCTGCCTGCAGAGATGTAGAAAGGAACCTTAGGAAGAAGATTTAGAAAGTCTGACTGGCCCACCTGCATTCTTTATTTGGCTTGGAGATCTCCAGGTAAGCCAGCAGCAAGATGTTGTCTGGGAGATTAGAAGCATTTCTAAACATCACATATTGTCTTACTAGAAACTGTTCTCCTGGACACTGATTAAAAATTGTTCAGTTGTGGGAGACCCAGCCTGATAAAGAAGGAAAGTTTCTTGGTTGGACCAGTGGAAGTTCTCTATTCTAAGTCAGACCTTTGGTTTAATCTTGTTCTTACAGAGAGAACAAAGAGCAAGCCAACCAGAATTCAGGATGATATGATATTATCAGTGATGTGTCTACTGCTTCTCTGCCTAAGTGCTGAGAACTCACGTACCTGGGACATAGGATTGAGGAGCCAAAACAAACTGTAGGGCTTGGCTCGGGAGAGGAAGATGTTAGCATATGTCATCCACTTCAAAGCTGTAGGTCTAGTATCTAACCCAACATGGGTATGTTTCTTCATATGATATCAAAGAGGTTGGCCATTGGTGGTGCAGTACAAGCTGAAAATACTGTGAATGATGTGTTTAGCAGTGGCAGTGGTAGATGGTTTGTTATACCTCAGTGGCTGATTGTTTCCTCTGTTGTAAATCTGAAAGAAATCTGCAGGCTTCTTAGCAGGTAATAATAAGATAATAATGATAGAAAATAGTAACTGATAAATGAAAGAGAAGAACACAGGAAAGGAAACAGTCAATGGACTGGCTGAATGCCTCAGGGACACCGGCGGGAGGGAGGTTTGTGTCCTATGTCATAAACTCCTGTTATGCTTTTGGTCCATTATTTAATTCTGTCATATTTCAGCTTTTCTTTCATTCATGGCACAAGAAAATGGTGAGTGGGGAAATTTAGTGGGTAACAACAGGGCATTTTGAGGTTTTGTGCAGCACAAGATGCCACTACGAAGCCAGGTCCTCAGCTGGAGGTGAAGACGGTGATTTACACAAGCTAACGATCTGGCTACCCCTTTTCTAGTATGTCAACACACATTCATCCTTATGCCAGCAACATGCAGGCCCCCATTGCAATCATTTAATAAGTTTAAGGAAGTTCCTGTTTTGATCTTTTGTTATAATCAGTGTTATTACGAATGCAAACAATAACCAGAACAATTGTAGTCATCAATGGAGCTATTGGTGAAGAATACAGGGCTTTCCTGCTTAGACACAACTATGAAGAGGACTGTTTACTTAGCTAGCCTGTCCTTTTATAGTTACCAACAGGAAATGTTTGCAATGTTTGTGTAAGGAGACTCCAAATTATCCCACATGATCTCTTCAAAGGGATGTGAGAACAGAAAGTATGTTTTAAATAAAATCTCACAGCCCTTTTTTCGCCTGAAGAGTGAGCACATATGGTTTTGATGGACTTGTCAACCTATTGTCTATGTCTTTACAGCCCAGGTTTGTCACATTCTCACCTCTATATGGAAAAGTTTTGGATTAAAACTCTTTTCTTATTTTTGGTTCCCCTGAATTGTTTTAAACATTGGTAGACAGTATTATAAGGCCAACTTGACTGAAACAGCCTCTATTACTGGGTGTCCAGATATTTGCCATACTGAAGACCAACACATCCTCACAGTGGATGGCTAGAGTGGGATTGTCTGGAGCGAGAAGGAGGAACACCCGCAATTGTATAGGAACAAAAGAATAAGACAGCATCTTTTTGATCACCTACAGGCGTGGAGTGCTGGGAACTCACTGGACTGTTAACAGATCAACCAGGGTGTCTCTTTATAAACAATAAGCTACTGTTGCAAGTGTAAATTAGGGCTTAGTTTTGTCTTGGTCTTGTTTCTTGTTACAGAGACTTATACAACAAATAAACCACAGTTCAAAAAGCATCTCAGCCTCCACCTCAGTAAATCAGTGATGTGCACAGAGCAAATATCAGACCCACTTTGATCAACAGGGCTTTGTCATTTAAAGCTACAGAATTACCTGTTAATACCCATTAATACATGGGTGGTGGATGGAAATGTAACCTAGATAATGGAAAACATTTATGAACACTAGAGTCCTGTTATCTTATCACAGACAGGTAAGGAAGGTTTGGTCCACACACGTGACTATTCCCTTGCTGTCAGTGCCATTTGCATGTCAATTTAAGATTTGAGTCCCACTAGGAGTGGGAACTATTTTATCCACATTTTACACATGGGGGAAGGGAGGCAGAGAGAGAGATTAAGGGACTTGCCCAAGGTCACACAGGAAGCCTGTGCTAGAACCAGGATATGAACATAGATTTCCTGAACCTCCATTTGCTGCATTAACCACAAGCTCTTCCTTCCTCCTTCATTTGGGAGAAACAAGAAATTTTCATTAAGAGGTGCCCTGCAGGGAACTTGGCTACAAGGTTCTTCTTTGCATGTGGAGAAGACTCTACAGGCAGGCGACATCCTTGCACTGAAGGACAGCCTTGCAAGTGTTTGTGTGTTTGTACCGGGAGAAACAAGTCACCCATACAAGTATCTACCCCTTTCTCTTTGGCACTGAGTTTTGCTGGTGCAGAACTGCTTTGGGGTTGTAGAGCTGTGCAGTTTGATGACTGTGGCCATGTCTGTGAAGAGCACAGCCTCTGGGAAGTGGTTTTTACCTACTGGCCCGTACATAGACATCTTCATTGCAGATCTGAGCTGATTGCCCAAGGGCCAGTTAAAGAAAGGACAATAGGTTAAGTTGGAGATTTGCGTAAGTGAAGATGCCTTTGTCCCTGTTGGACCTAATGCCAGCTCCCGGATATGGACAAAATCTTATCTTGTCATTTCATTTGTTACTTGCTCAGTGAATCCCTTTCTTTCCAGATATGGCAGAAATCGGACTTTCTCTTCCAGGCAACAGCGGGAAAGTGTCCTGCAGGATGAAAAACAGGGACTAGAAAAGGCTCATGCTGGATGAGCACCTTGGGTGTCAATGGCTAGGAATGTCACTTCAGCATCTCATGATGAAAAGCCCCATCTCTTCCATCAGAGACACGCTGGGGAAAAATGGGACAGAGACAACACATCACCAGTTCTACATAATTATTGTGAGACTGAGACTTCCTTTAAGTGATGCTGTTGATCGATATCTCTTGATTTCCAAGGGACAAATACTGTTCCTCTGGGATTTACTGCCATCGCTGTATAGGATAACCAGAATGAGGCAAGCAGCAGCTTGAGTTTCCTCTATCTGCTTGTGTAACCAAACCACCACTCAGAAGAGGGACTTTTTAACCAACACACACATACACAAAATGAATTATGTTGTCAGTGGCATCACCTCTGATTACAAATGACAATACAGTACTATGTTATTTTCTTGTGCAGGTTGAATGAAAAGGACATTCCCAAATAAGATTTTGCGGTTATTTTTTGTGGTCACCTACTCCCCTTCCTATCATATTCCCCCAGGATTGATACAAATCAGAGAGAGGCCACATGCCTTTTATTCTCTTAGGCACATTGGTAACTTGTCACCTCTAAATTCACCTGGGCAAGGAAGCAGCTGCTCATCTTAGACTACTTTTGTGCTGAGCACACGATCCATTCACTCATGGGGAAAACAGAAACTTCCCCATCTCACCACAATATCATAGCTCCTTATTTATCCCTGCATTTGGTAACCAACCATAGGGATTTTCCTTCAGGAGAGATGTTGGCTGAAGACTACAGTTCCCCAGCAAAGACTGGGATGAGATGCAAACACCCAGCCTAGCCCCAGGCTGCAGCGGCAGAATGAGGACAGTAAGGATAGTCTAATGGGTAGCCTAAAAGATGTGCTGCCTTTGTTTCACTGCTTTACCATTAGCTGGTCCCAGGTAAGATGCCTTTATCTGAGATACTGAGACCAGTTTTTCTGCTCAGTTAATGACAACATCCCGATACAGTCTCATAAGATTAGCATATGCTAAGAAAGTGCAAGCGGGGAAGTTGTGAATAGTGCTGGAATAGATTCTGGGGATAGAAGGAATATCAGGCATCCTGTTAAAAATTAATCTCCAGGGTTTTGGCAGCACACTGTAAGCAGTGATTTACAGACAGTTACCTGTCTCACAGGCTCACCCCATTACTATAGCTTTTATTGAGCTAACAAAGATGTACCCAGATATAGGGAAAAAAATATTATTGAAAGCACATCCTTCTCTAGCCAGATGTTTGTCTTCCTTTGGTCAATGCAGCTTCTTCATCTCCTGTTTTTTTCTTTTACTTATAGTTTCCATTATGTCGGAAAGACACTCAAAGTATTCCTTGAGAATTTTTATATATTTAGGATCTTATTTGAGTCAAAAGTTCAATTTTATGACAAATTAATATACTTCAGGACAAATTTGCGATTTGAGACTCTTAAAAGTGAGTACAGAGAACTAAATTTGCTGCTAGAAATTCTAATGAAAAACTGTGATAGCCTTCCTCCTTTGTCACTCATAGTGTCACACTCAGTTACATTTCAGATCTGGAACTCTAGTAAGCACTGGTGTCTTCAATGAGATGTCCTTGTGGATTTAAATATTACTAACATGTGTAAGCATTGTAGACCGTATCTCATCCTAATTGATAACAAATTTTCAGAGAGTGCTCTTGCTGAGTCCCCAAAGTTTATTGTATTTCCTTATAACTGTGTCCTATGCAAAAAATGTATGTCTATGCATTTGCCATTAGCCATGATGCTTAAAGGATTTGGTCAACCAGTCATGGTTACGTATAATGTGACACAGTGACCACACAGGTTGCAAATATTGATCAGTGCATGGCCAGTGTACCCTGCTTTTAAACAAAGCCAGGAGCCAAATCACTGGTGCATGTTTATGACTAGCTTGGAAAGATGAAATCAGGACTTGCTTGAGTTAACAAAACGAAAAGATCCAAACCCATCTGTGTATTGTGGCACTATAGGACAGGCTGGGCTGTGTTTATGCAAATTCCAAGGAACCCACATGCACTAAAACCTAACAGAAATCTTCTGGTACTACTAGATACGAGGTCAGCTGCCTCACACTGACCATCCAGACGTGCAGATACATCTGAAATGAGAAACAGGGGATTTTACCAGTGGGATACTTCACCTGAGACCACAAAGTCTAAGCCTTCAGATTCATTGGCCTGAAAATCAGAGTAGGGCTGTAGCCAGAGAAAGGTCTTTTCTTTTAGGGTGAGTGTGGACAGCTGAGGGCTCTGGATCAGCATGAAGCTCCAATAGCTGAGATGTCCTCTTATGAAGGGCTATAGGACTTGATGGCAACAACCAGTATCTAGAGAGGAGTGGTATATGTGCCGCTTTCAGCTGTGAAGGTTGCAATGTGACAGTGTCCCTTGGGCTACCATTTTAGACATCTAAAGATGTCTCATTTAAGATGAAAGATGGGTCAGATATCCATTTAGTTCAGATGAATCTCATCTGTTGAATGCATTTTTTTGGGTAGATATGTGCACAGCGCTGTATGGAAATATATGAAAATATAGATTATAGTTGCTTGGATCCTGGAAAAAGTATTCCTTTGGGAACCTGGGACTTGACCTTAATAAAGATGAAAACAAATACACAGAGCTCCGCTCCTTTCAACTAGTGCTGTGCTCTGTAGGCATACCTGGTGCTTTTGTGAGTTTCTGGTTGTATATGATAATCTAGAAATACTAATTATGAAGGCAATTTCCATTCTCTCCACCTTCTTCACAACCCTTGACAGCAAGTCAGGTTTTGCCTTTTGAAAGGAGAAGTTATTTTTATTCATGTTGCAGAAGATTTTCCAAACTCCACATATATTGTTATGTCTCTCAAATGCATTACATCACGCGACTCTTCTGAAAGGTGTCCAAATCCTGCATTAAAATGCTTGTGGGAAAAGTTATAAAAATAAATGGTTTATGTTAAATGGTATTTGGAAAAGGGAATGAAATGCATTGCACTGATAGGGTGGAAAGGTAATGTACTAATGGATGCTTTAGTTTTGAATTAAGTGTTACGCTCTCCCTCATTAAACTCCATTCTGAAGTTATGTGAACTTACACGTGCCTTCCCCCTCTTTCCTATTTTACACTGGATAGTGTGTAAAAGAAGAGTAGTGAAGTATGAAAAATATAACCAAAGCAGGTGGTTTTATGTTAAATTAGGAGAGAATCTGATCTGCCTATATTTCAAATGAGAACTCTGGAAAACAGCAGACTCAAGTTGTGTCTTATGGCTTGATGGGACCTATACTGTGTGCCTTAGAAAGCCATTGCTGCTTCAGTTCACGCTGAGAGGAAGAACAGCACTTAACATTTCCCTCAGCACATTCTTGTTGAGTGTGGTGGACTTCGGCCAGTGAAGTTTGGGTACTATTGATATTAAAGATCTTCATTAGTGAGACTCTAGAAAGATTTATCCACATTGTGTTTTTACGGTGTTCCCATGGGCCAAATATTCTGACTGTTTGCATTGGGATACCCTGGGGACACCATGCGAGCCTTGCTTGTATGCCATGAAGGGGAATTTAGGGCCTCTTGGCCTTCACAACATCCTCTAGGAGCACTTAATGTGCTTTTCTGGACAACTCCAAATTTGGAAAGCTACCTGTCTGAGCATCCAGAGCCTTTAAACACATACCCCATGTATAGCTCTCCCAGCACTCCTCAGTGCCCAGTATTTCAAAGGTTTGGAGACAAACCTGGCACATATCCAGCTGTTTCTCAGAATCAGCCAAGTCCAGAAGATCATGAGATAACTGCCTGACCTCACATCCCATCCCAACCAAGAGTATGACAAAAGTATTCTGCTGGCCTCCCTTGGACCATCTCCAAAGCCAGGCTCCCAGAGGTCTTATCCTGTGATAGGAACATACTAACGTAAGCATTGCAAACACCTGCTGAACAGTGATGGTGGCTGAGGAGAGACTTATGGGCCCCAAAGGGGATTGTGGTTCACGTTTCATAGTGCAGAGTTCTCTTTAAGGGCTGGATTGTGCTGA
This sequence comes from Coracopsis vasa, assembly GCA_026283785.1. Lineage (NCBI taxonomy): Eukaryota > Metazoa > Chordata > Aves > Psittaciformes > Psittacidae > Coracopsis > Coracopsis vasa. Next base: position 16,751 of record JANHGB010024373.1, on the reverse strand, counting down.
CTTCGAGAGAGAAAGCAATGACTGCATTTTATGAGGGGTCCTATACTTATGAACACGATTCACATGTTCAGGGGATCAGCATCTTCAGGGTGTCTCTCTTTGCTCTGTCCACTTTCAGGTTTTGATTTGTTTTAGGCAGAAGTCAGGCTCCTCATTGCTCAGGCTGAACAATTCTGACAAAGCTGCTTCGTATGAATGGTAAGGTGAGTCATCCTCTGAAGGTATCTATCTCCCAAGTGATGGTTGGATGGCCAACATAGATGAGATGCATAACTCAGATGGATCAAGATAAATGATACCCCACACTTATCTACCTGGTACTTAGTTGTCTGAGAACTCAAAGTATACAGAGATAAAAAATAGTAGGTACCAGTCCAAGCTTGTGCTACTGCAAGTTCATAAACATGCTTTACTAGCTTCATTAATGCCTTTACTTCCTAATTGAGAAATATTAGTATTAGAAGGAAATGGGCTCCTTCATTTAGTACCATTGGTGCTGTTCACACTGAGAGCAGGGGTTGAGGATCAGGACTTGTAGGCTCAGCAGCCTCCTCCCCTTCCCTCACCATGAAGACCTCAATGTCTTCAGGGGAATGATAAGGAGACTGAATTTAAGGAAAACCCTTCAGAATAATGTTGAAAAGGCCCAGATGAACAAATTTTCACACTGTGTTGTTGAGCCTTCTATATGAGACACACCAGGGAGGATACAGGTTATATGAAGATGCTGGAGATATCAGCCTTCCTACATCTTCAATCCAGACATTTGGCAGCAGTTCAGAGTCAGTCATATTAGAAAAGATGGAGTACTGTTTGCAGAAACTGGGAGAATCCCCTTGGATTTATTTCTATTTCTGTATTTAAGTTCATTTTTCATTCCAGAGCTATTTCCCCGCATAGCAGCAACTGCTACTGAGAGCCCACAAGGCACCTGGGAAGGTCAAAAAGATGGACATTTTAAAGAACCCAGACAACAGTTTCCTTTTATTTTATCTTGTAAACACATTTGCAGTCGAGTTAAAACAACAAAGCAAGACATTTCATACATTCAGTTCCTTAATTGAATGGTAGACCAGAGCCTCGGCTGGTGTGATTCTGTATCCTTCCCTTGCAATCAATTTAGTGCCATGGGAAATTCACTTCCAAAACCCATTTTTCATAGTGAACACAGGAACTTTTCATGTAGTTTCTATCAAGCCTTTTACCACTGCTGCTGCTAACGTCATCCCATTGCTTGCAGAACGTCCAGCTCCTACGGGGTCTTTTGCCATTGTGCCTTTGGGTGCCCTGCTACTGATCTCACTATGACTGAGACACACTTTGGTTAACTAACTTCATTAGTCATGTACCATGAAAAGCTTTCCACTAAGCAAGGCTCAGCCCAGTCTTAGATTTGCCAGGCCACTTGACTGTCATGCAGATGATGTTAATAATTCTTTTATGCTAAAAAAGTAATTGAAACACTTATAACACTTTAATATATATAGCACCTGTAATGTATAACACTAATAATATATAATACTTATAATGTCATATAATGGCTTTACAATAACCCAGCTGAGCCAAGCACTTCTTTATTCTTTTAAAGACACCTAACTCACTTTTAAAGGAAGTTACCCAGGCCATTTTGCAAGTTTTTCAGTGATATAGTCTTGTTCATGAATGTACACATTTCCTTTAAGATGATATATACCTAAACCACAGTGCATGGACATGAGTCAATAAAGAAGCAGTTCTTGCAAGTTTATATGCATTGATACTGTTTGTTAAAAACAGGCTATGGCAACAGAATTGCATGACAAGATGCTGCCATCTGAAAACATGAACTGCTGTATAACACTGGTGCGTAACACTGGATCAGTGGAGAAAGTGGTAAACCAAGTCTAAATGTGCTGTGTCTGTACTCGAAGTTCAGAATGTCACTGGGGTTTCAATTGCCAGTAAAAAAATCAAATAGAATCATTCCCCCTTACTTTTGTAACCTCCCATTTGCAAAGGGAAGTCGAAGGTTTGCGTGGATCTTTGCAACTTGCACACCTGTGCAGAGATAGGAAAGGGAAGGAGCGGGTGATAAAACCCTCACAGTTCTTTTCTGTCCTGTTTTTATGCAACTGTTGGTATCTGCACACAGGTCTTCAGGCAGCTTGAGTGTCAGAAGGGTTTTTTACACAGTCCAGCCTGGCAGACAGCTTCAGGAAAACACATATTCTGGTGTAAAAACTAAATTCCAGGGTAACTTAAAAGGCTTCTCGATGGCTGATTTTGCCCCGTGCCAGGGCTATGTGATGCACTGGCTCTATGAACATTAAAAGGAGAAATTAAAAACAAAAAAGAAGAAAAAAAAAGAAGGAAAAAATAAAGAAAAAGGGGAGAAACATAATTTGAAGCCCAAAACCATGCCAAGGAGGGCACGTTCTGCAGGCTGATGTAGGGCAGAGCAATCAGCGCGCTCGGTACAGTAAGCGGAAAGCAGAGCAGCTGCACTGTGTTTTACCTCTTTGAAACTTCTAACAGGAAGCAGCCCTGACGTGAGGCAGGGAACCGGTCCTTCAAACACTGGAAGGCTCTCAGTGTTCTCAGCACTTTGCAAGAGGCACCCACAACTTCTCCTGTGCCCAGCTTACAGAGGGTCCATTCTGCTGCAGCCTCTGCAGATCCTGATTTTCCTCTCTCAGCTTCCCCAGTGCTGGCCCAGAGGAGATGGTCACAGCTTCTGCCAAGCCTCTTCCATCTCCAAGGGTGAATTTCCAGCTCAGCATTAGGCTGATCTCCCTCCTAATACACTTTGGGGCCTTAAATTGCACAACGGAACAAGCACAGGAGCCTCTTTGCCATACACAGCACTATTATAAACTCCTATGTGATACTGGGCAGATATTAATGATGCCAACTCACATGGCAGCACACATGAGGTGAGATGTGAAATTCAGGGCAGCAAAGTGGATTTTTAAACACCCCAAAGGTCAAATTATAAGGGCTGCTTGAAGCCCCATTTACATGAACAGAAACCTTGCTGCATGCAAACACACGCGTGCAGACACCCCTACACATGCAGGCTTATATGTAAAAAAACCTCTTTTTTCTTCTCTTTTTCTTCTTGACAGGCATGTTGTGGAAAATGTGTGTCTCTGTGGGTCTGGTGACATGCAAATGTTTATGTGGGTGTTAAAAAGAAAATGGAGAAGGTGTGAAGCATATATTCAGAGAGCCAGAAGCCACACATAGGCTTCTATTTATAGCACCCCCGTGGTGAAATAGAGAAAACGAACTGCAGCTTCTATCTGCTGCTCCCAACTGAAGTCTGACAAGAGCGGATAAAACCTTTTAGGGTCTCTTTGTAGTTGTAACTGACACCAAAAAGTGATGAGTTAGCTGTTTCCTTTGCGACCCTCTTAAGCAGGTGAAGAAGTCAACCGCTGCATGAGTGGAACAAGCTGACGCTGCCTCGGTGCCTGGAGGTGAACTTCTTCTCATGCAGAGCTCTAGTCAAAACCCAGAAATAGCTCTTGTTCTGAGCACAACTGCCTCACAACCTGAATTCCCAGCCCCAAGTGAAGAATTCATGATCCAGGCACCTTGGGGTGCATCAATCTTTCCATTTCTTTCTAGTTACATCTGTTAGAAAAACAGAGAACCAGGGTCCTAGTATCAGAGCTGAGATCTGAGGTTATGGTTTAAACCCACTGATGATTTCTTATGCCAATAATAGAATGACTGCAGTTCTGCTCTCGCTTTTTTCTTTGATGGATTCTTCTCAAATGGGATCGACTAAAATGTGATCCTGCTGCTGCATAGCATCCTTTCCTTCACCTTTCACTCCTTGCTTTCCTGAGGGCACTAATTCAAGTACTTTCCTGCTTGAAGCTCGTATATTCAGTGAGTGAGTAGGCATCTCACTACCCACCTCTTTCCTCCGTGAAGGCTGGTCTTTGCAGTACCTGTTGCTGGCCTCTCTTGACTCTTACGCTACTGTAGGACGTACACAGTGCAGCTCCTCATTCCATGACACCTTCAGATCACAGCACTTGCACAAATTGTGGATTTCTCCATGAGGAGTTGGGAGCCACCACTTGTTTGGGTGGTAGAGGTGGGTTTGGCACTTGGAAAATGACAGGGCTGGGAGCTGAATATTGAGATCCTGCCTTAGGTCTGCACTTTGGCCTAGTGATGGTGGAAAAACTAACTTAAAGCTGAGCTCTTTTTATTCCCCATTGGTTTTTTTATTGATTTTATAAAATGTAAAGGACACAACTGGATAGAAATATTTTGTGACTTGGTGTTTCTCACAGCACGCACTTTTCTCAGAAATAAAAATCCTGAATTATTCAATAATTATTAAATAGCCACAAACCTCCATTTCCATGTTTTAAAATGAAGTATGTTGATATTTTTCTTTAACAGGCAGTTTTGATTCGTAATTTGTCTGCTTGTAGTTTCAAAAAATAATGTCTAAAAGCCTGAGAGAAAATATACACCTGTATTAAATGTGAATGAAATTAATATTTTCTGAATTAATCTTTAAACTCTGTTGACTCACCAAAAATTCTGAATATTTTTATTCTGAGTTGATCTGAATTGAATTTTTATCAAACTCTGCATTTTAATAATTCAAGTGAACCAATAAAATAGTTATTTGCACGGTCCTGAGATAATATTAAGCAGTGAGATTTGCCTCTATCTCATCTGGAATTGTAGGTAAAGCAATTAAGTTGAACTTCTCTTTCATTCTTATATTTATTTGTTTCACTCATTCAATATGAAAACTGCTTTGATTGAACAAACTGGTCACATGGGGCATTGTCTGTTCCTTGACTGGAATAGAACATATCTCTTGGTGATGATCAATCCTGATGTCTGTTGTTAGAAACACGTATGTTAAGTGAGTTCTTCCACGTCTAATATCATTGCTGGATTTAGACCAATGCCTTTCTCTGTGAGGTAATATCTCAGTGAGAGCATTGTTTTGGCAAACTCTCTTCTCAGATTTGGGCCTGGCCTCCTGGTGCAATCATTACTACTAATAAAGTCACTACTAAGAAATTCTTGCATTTTCTTTGGTGAATGCTCCTTAGCATTCGCTTGAATTTGCGTGTTTTCTTCTCTGTCAATAAACTACTTTCATAGGTGTTGATAGGGAGAGATCACAGGGAGCGACAAACATTGCTGAAATGCTTTCATTTCAAGCAATAACTGAAAAAGCACCATCTCTTTGGAAAATTTTTGTTTAATCTTGGTCACTTTTAATTCTGTTCTTTTTCTGTTGCTTTCCTGGTGATAAAAATTGAGTAAATGTCCCTTTAGAAACAAACCAACCAACCAACCAACCAACCAGAACTTACTTTAAAAGCACAGGTTCTACATAAACCCCAGCAATCAAACCACCCTCTGTTATAGAAGAAACCAGCCAGGTCTTTGCAAAATAAAGGTGGAACATGTTCTTCACTCCTACTTTGCTCACGTACCTAGACCAAAAGTCAATGTGAAAAGCTGGCTTTGCACTCACCTACATGTCAACAAGGGCAAACAAATTAAGTCCCTAACGCATGTCAAACCACTGCTGTGGGTGTGGGTGTGTCACTGGAGGACACTGATTTGCACCGTGCTTCAGTTACCCAATTGTCTTCTTGGGTAATGTGCTCCACTGCAATGGGATGAGAAGCCTTGCTCAAGGTTCTACCTGCTATGAGACATTGTCCTTGCCCTAGAGAGCTTTCAGCTGAAGGGACAAAAAGACAGCAAGTGGAGAAAATAATGGAGAAACTATTGCCAAGGGTAATAAAACAGGCCAGTGCTGGAAAAAACGCATTTCTCTCTCCTTTTACAGTGCCCATGGTGTTGTTGATGGAGACATGTCTAGTCCTGGGGGTTTTAGGCACATTTCTGTATTTCTTAGTTTAGCATAGTTATGAAGTTTTAGATCAGGCACTGCGTAACTGCTGGTTCTAAGCCGAAGGTAAAACACTTCTTGGTGTCCTCAGGACTTTAAACTTGCGTTAGGTGAAACATGTTAAAGCACAGGTAAGCTGCTTCAGCTCACTAGTCAGGGCAAAAATAGAGGGGAGAGAGAGGTCCTTCGGTTTAGCCCCAAGGCAAACTCATGGTGAGGTGGGGTTCAGGGATGAAGGACTGACCTCAGCAAATTCACCACAGTCAAAATTAAATGCTTTCTCTTTATTATAGTTTTACCTCAGGATAACTCAGGCACCTCATTCATTCTGAGGTTAAGAAAGAAACCCCAAACCCAGCTTTTTCAAGCAGCAAAGGCAAGCCCTAACTGTAGACTTAGCTGAAGGGCTCACCTTCGCTTGGGATGCTCGGTAGATCAGCACTGTAAATTAGTTAAATGCATTACAGTAATAATTGTGGGTATTGCTTCAGAGCCCACCCATCTTTTCTCTTTTTCATCTTTGTTTTAAATGAGCAAGGATTTAGCTAATGTATTGAGGGAGAAGGGAAGGTAGCAGCTCCCGGAAGAAGCTGCCAATAATTAGGAGCACATACTCCAGAGCTACTCAGCATGCTGGTCTCTGAACTGTCTCTATAACAGGAGCAGGAAGGTTTCATTGGAAACAACAGTTTTACAGTCTTTAGGTGAAACATTTGGACTTTTATATTCTTTTTCTCCAATATAAAAAGGTACCCCACTGCATCCCCCCCACCTTGCACTAAATTGAACCAAACCTAAGCAAAAAGATGGGGCTGGCAAAGCTCCAGCCGAGTGCAGAGGGTACGCTCAAAAGCAGGAAGCTGTGGCAAAGCTGAGTCGCTGAAAAGCTACTGGAGCTAATATATTGTGGTCATGGGGATAGGCAGCAGCATCTGTGTAGCGATGGGAAGACTCAAAAGCACCTTCAAAACAGGCTTGTAAAATACTGCTGATCTTTGCACTTTGACTGGGCTTTTGCGCTTGAAGCATTTAGAACACCTTTTGCGTCGGTGAGCTGGAGCGTATAGTTTATCCCTATGTGCGACGTGTGCCTTTCAGAAGCCTCATTTGCTGCCCGTGCACTGAAACGCAGAGGTAGGCTTTGAAGGTGAAAGGGATGCGTAGGATTGGGTTCATCTGGCAGCATTTGTGACGGCATCTGAGGCTAAAGCAGGTTGTAAACACTCGGTGGTGAATAGCTGCCTTCCCCCTGCTCTTTCCACAGCAGTGTGAAAAGCCAGGCGTGCACTTGTGGATTGACTAATTCTTTTATGGGGTGGAAATAAAAGGTACTGGCTGTGAAGCTAATAAAAAACACCAGGTGGTCAAGATATCATGAAGGCCTATTGTTCTAGGTGGTTGTTTCATTTATTAATATGGACTGCGATGAGAACAGGATGCATAATATTGCCCTGTGAGATAGGGAGTGAGGAGATGGAAGGGTGAGGTAAGATGTCCTTTTCCTTCTCTGGCTGCCCTTAGGAGGGAGGAAGGAGTGGCTATGTTTCAGATCTGAAGAATCAGTGCAAGCTGAGATAAAGGGAGGAATTCCACCAGTACCTCAGTAGCTGCTAACTTAAGATGCCACAGTTCATTAGAGAGCTGCAGCCAGCACACATGGAGGGAGGGACAAGCTCCAGTCCCCATTCTTGAGCTCTCTGCTCCTCTAGATGCCTGTAGGTGCCTACCCATGTACCTGTATTGGTTTTGGGTAAGGTCTCAGAGACTGTTTCATGTGTTTCTTAGTGCTTGGGCTGGGCATAAGGAACCACTTGTGCCTGATGGAGGCACAGATGTAATTTCTGCGGTCCTTACTCTACTGAGGGCCAGAAAATACATAGACATCCAAGACACCACTGACTTGTGGAGCCTGGACAAAGCAACCAGGAATTACTGATAATCTGCATGCTGGTTTTATGTGTTTTTGGAGCTTTTCAGCCCTGCTCTCAGGTGGAAGAAACTGAGCATGCGCCAAGTGGATTATTGGAGCTGTGTCAAAACCCACTCTCAGATCATGCTCACTGCTTGCCCATCATCTGGTCTATAAGCCTAAGGCCTAACCTGTCTAACCATAAGTGCATAAAAGAAGGATCTGGTTGAAGGACAGAGGTAGGTGCTCAGACAAGTGACAGAAGTTGAGTGGGATGGGTCTGGACCTCCTAGGCCACCTCAGGGCTCGGTGAAAGATGATGCTTTGAGTCTTCTTTGCATCCTAGTGTGGACCCAGTTAGGACGAGAGAGATGTAAATAGAGATGGATGTCACCATCAGCTTCAAGCTGGGGCCTTTCTGGGTAGCTAGGTCCTTTGTGCAATCTGCAGCCAGCAAGGTGACCAAGGAGCATTTCTTGATGAAGCTGGTGTCATCAAGCCTGCTCTTACATCCCAATACAGAAGCTGAACAGAGTGCATAATGCATTCTCTGGTCCAAAATGTCTTCCATGCTGCATCTCTGCTGTGGGATCACATTCAGGGATCAAATACTCTGCTGTGGGATCACATTCCGGGATCAAATACTCTGCTGTGGGATCACATACTCAGCTCTACTCTCAGATGGTGAGTAGAAGGGACAAAGAAATGAAGAGCAAAAGCCTTTCTTTTTCCTAGAGAGTCAGCTCTGTACCTAGTGTGGTGGAACCAGAGTTAAAGAAAATAATTTATGTTGGCCTGAGCTGTGGTTTGGAAAGAGAAAAGGAGAAAAGAAACAAAACAAAAACACTGGCCCACAAAGAAGAGAAAACAGGAAAGGAAAAGAACAAAACATCCTGTACCCAGCAGCCAGTCAGTCGAGGAGGGAGGGTCCATGACATCTGCATTCCTCTGCTGAAGTGGGCACAGGCAGCCTTCATCTGGTCTGCGCTGCTCAAACCTTTCCTTTCCTTTCTTTAGCCTTTCAGCTCATCCGATCGTGTGATGTCTCCTGTTTATCCCTGAGCTGGATCAGCAGGACCAAAGGTGGCTTCAGGCATTTCCTCCTCTCTCAATGCCACTTCATGATGAGTGAGAACATCTGCAGACTGCACCATTCCCAGCTCCTCTCCTGGGATGGGTATCAGAGAGCCAAGATCCCCACTGAGCACTGATAGATATAAGCTCACCTTGTCCTGCTCCAAGGTGAGGGACAAGCACCAAGCTTGATGCTGTGTCATGCAGTCAGCACTGCATTGTGGATGAGCGTTAGACTGAACTGGATCTGGTTCTGAGCTTAGGCTGAGAAACTCGAGGCTGTCTGCATTTGAGTGTGTGAAAATGCTTCTTGTTCTTCATCACAACAGCTAGCAGAGAATGAAACCAGTGTGGAGACCTTGTTGTTGTCTCTGCTTAAGAAAGAGCCAGTTTCCAGGGTGGGGTGGCTGGGATGGGTTGTAGGGGGAGGCTCAAACCCATGCTGTTTATTCTGAAATGAGAAGAGAACACGGTGAATCGGATCTGCTAATACAGCATCTTTTGTGACCCTGAAAGATGGGTAAACCCAGTAGTTTTGATGGGGGGAAACCTCTCCTTTAATATCATTTACTAAGCCCAGTTAAACACTAGTCAGGTGCCTCTCTCCTGGTCATTGTTTGTGTGGTCTTGCTGAAGTGGATGTGATTTCCTCCAAACCCTATAAATGTCACTTCTTAATCTGTTCCAGAGTTACTGCCTCCTTCTCCAAGCAGACTGCATTCATGAATCTACTGCTGAGCTGCTGGAGTTAATCCCCTCCCCTGACTTTCCTTCTGGAGAGGGTAGAACTAGTTTTTGAGACAGGGGCAGGATGTTTCTAACCTGTGGCCTCATGGTTGGGAAGTCAGACATGCTAATTCTGCCCCATTACAGGCAGCAAGGGAGGATGGACACTTCGTGTACCAGCAAGAGGTGAAGCCTGAATGAAGTCTCTAAAAGCTGATACTGATAGCATGGTCCTTGAGGTCAGCTAAACTGGCATGAAAATGCACACAGCTTCTGCTTAGACAGCTTCACTAAATGATGAAGGCAGCCTATGAGAGGAGATTGGACATTCAACTTCTCCCATGCATTTTGTCTTGGTTCTTCCTCTAAAAGTATGCCAGGAGATTTTTTTCCCCTCTGTTTTTCCTGTTGAAGTTCTCCCTATTGAAAGCTTAGAGACAACATGTTCATTTAAGAACAGATGTAGCAGATGCCATTTGCAGAACTCCCCATTTCCCAACATCCTTTAAACTTGGAGAATGATTATTTTTTGTAATGATGTATCAGTTATTTATGTGCTTTTAGAGGGGCTGCCTTCATAAAATCATTTACCAGAACTCCCTGCTATCCCTTGTCCTCTCATTTTCACCCCCTGCCATCCCCTACCTTCTCTTTCCCACCTTGTTTATTTTAGAGTGCAAAGCTACTTAGAATTATTTATTTTTGGATCAGCTACTGATTCACTTAGTGACTAACTCATTTCATCACTCGATGCCTCACTTTACCTATACATTAAGAAGGATTAACAGTACCTGCTTTTCAGGGCTGTTAGCAGTCAAAATTAATTCATGCTTAAAATGTTTATAAAGAGATTTGAGATCCTTGGTTACTGGAGGCTAGGGAGCTGCAAAGTATCTTAGTTTTACTTAATGGTGGGGGGGGCGGTTTGTGTAACTTCGCATTATAAAAGTAAAAGAAGCCTTGCAATTAGTTGGAGAGTCTATTATTCCCAGTGCTTAGTTTAAATTCCAGTTCAGATACAGGTATTTTGTCTGCATATTTTTTCCCCTGATGTTTCAATCAGACTTAATGTCCTGATCTCCTTACTGAGAAATGTTGGATGGTGGGAAATGTGGCAATGAGTATCACAGGGTGGACGGTATTGCTGCGCAATGTTGTTTGGCGCCCTTAAAAACCCTGATGTGCTCTTCTTCAGAGGTGAGTGCATCTTGTTGTTACTACAGCGAAATATGTAGCCAGAAAGCCAGAAGGTTAGACTGTCACAACATTAGTGACAGTGCTGTGCATTGAGTAGAAACATTCTGTTGGCACTGTGGGAGGTTGCCATGAGTCTATCAGGAAGAAGGAAGGGACAGCAAAGCAGAAGGTGCAAGGGCAGTGTGCCTAAATGAAACCTGAAATCAGTTTGTAGTTATTTCACGTTTATTGAGTAATCTATTAAATGATAGTCTCAGCGACCACGTTTGCTACTGATAGCACATTGCTATGCAAATATTACTTACAGGAGGGGTATATTTGGACTTGAATACGAGTATTTGAGCAGATCATACTGGCTAGGTTGGATGGGGCTTGGAACAATCTTGTCTAGTGGAAGGTGTCCCTGCCCATGGCAGGGAATTGGAACTGGAAGAGCTTTAAGGTCCTTTCCAACCCAAACCATTCTGTGATTCTATGACTATCAGTTTGGTTATGCTAAAAATAGCTCTACTGAAATTAGTAAAGATGTCTTATTGTGTTGCCTCATCTCTTACAAATAACTGGTTTGTGTAATGCAGAAAATGCATTTTTGGGGAAAATAACACATGGAGTGGGGACCACTGGCCCTGCCCTCAACCCTGCCTGTGGGAATGGTAGGAATTGCTTCCACAGCGGCTATTGCCACTCGAGGTTCTTCCTCTGATGGGAGAATTGGTGAGCTCTATTACTGCATGCGTTCAGCATCACAAAACGCAGTAGCCAGAATATAGCCCAGAACAAGGCTTCCTTTTGACAGTAACTTCATTTTCTGGACTTAAGCTGTTAGCTGCTGCCCTTTTTTCCATCTTGGCAGACTGCAATAATTATCCAGATGACATATATAGGGAGGCCACGAATTATTAACAATTAACCCAGCTCTGGAGTCACTGCCAAGTATTTGTTGGTTCGTAAAGGAAGTCTAAGTGAGTAAACCATGCTGAGTGACAATAGCTCTGCTTCCCAGCCAGACTGAACAGCTCGTAATGTAACTCAAATGTTTCCTCTTGCTTATAAAAGAGCAGACAAGGAAAGGGCAAAAAGGACATTTAGAAGAACGCAAGACTGGAAAAACAACCACTGATGTAATGTACTTTCTAAACTAAACATAAAGCATGCACTGTGGCAGCCCTTGAAATAATGATTAAAAAGAAAAGCTTTGTCTTCTTAGTTCTGAGTACCGAAAGAACAAGTGTGAGCAATTCCATGTTGGATGCTTGGAAATATCTTGCTTGCACAGTTGTCTGTGTCCCTGGTAGAGAGGAATGAAAAAAGTAGAAAAATTGGATGAGATAGAGGGCATAGAACTGTGCATAAAAACCAGAACACAAAAAGGAGAGGAGCAATGGAAATATCATAGACCTGTAGTGACCATCTATGTAGTCCTACAAGGCTCAGGTTGGGAAGATGTCATCATTGTGCAAATTCATGGTAAAAGGTCTGGGTTTTGGAAAGAGCTTAGAAGTTGAATCAATAGGATGGCGAAAGGAGGGTTAATTTACAACCCCATTTCACAGAAGGATAGCTAAAGTATGGACAGATCAAAGCCTCTTTGCTGCCTGCCCTTTTCCATATGTCTGATCTGGCCCGTTCACTGACACCAATTCTGACAGCAGAGTTAAGTAGGTGCATTGGTGTTTTCAGGACTGGGACCTATGTGACTTGCCCAAAATCACAGAGGAAGTGTGTAGGAATAATACCCAGATCTCTTGAGTCCCGCATCACTCTCTCAACCACAAAACCATCCTTCCTGTCTCTGCATAAATACAGAGCTGAGAGAAGTGATTTTATGTACACATGCACATATGCAGAGTGCCTTATAAGGCGTATAGGCACACTAAGGTGAAAGTTTCATTAGAAATCACATAAATTCAGAGTGATTTTTTGTTTCATAAAGCAACCGTGTTTCTCTTTCTCTTTTCTCCCTCAGCTTTCCTCCATTTCAAGCATCACAACAACACTTACTTACATGAGGTTTCTGAATGCATTTTATGGAATGAAAGAAAAATCACATGAATCTGAGTTGGAGCAAAGCCATAGAGCTTGATTTCATAATGCAAATCATTACAACTTTGGTGCATCTGGTATGAGTCTATGAATGTCTTTGTATATGATGTGAACCTTTTTCTCTGGGAGGGTCTAAAGTAGAAACAATGAGAAATTTGTCCTCCTTCTGCCCTGAATGCTCAGGTTCAACACAAATAATGACAAAGTTTGACAAAGTTACCCAGTAGATTTGGCTAGAGTTAGTAGGGAAATTCTGTATTAAACTAGCACACAGCTGGGCTGTGTTTTCAGATGTTTTTACTAGAGATTGGGAAGTGACAAGTTCAAAACATGCAAAAGGAATTTATGCCGTGTCATTAAGCAGCAGAATTCCTTGCTGCTGTGAATTGCCTGGATACTAAGAAATGTACCTGGAGCAGACAAGAAACTGCACAAATCTGTGAAAGAAAAGATCATTTAGGGCTGTGGGTTACAAAGACACATTGCTGGATCGAGGAAACTCTCAGACACAAGTTCCTTGGATGAAGGAAAGAAGACTACATTAGTGAATTCCAAGATATTAGAGGTGGTATTCCCAGAAATGCTCAGACTTGGGCTGTCTTTCCACTGTTAGTAAACTCTCATACCAGTGAAAGTAAAGAGAAGCCAGTGGACAGGATGGGCTGTTCAGTCATCTAAGAGACAGGCAATGCATTTAAATCTGGTTGGGTAGGCTTGCTCTTTCTTCAATGGGGAGGTACAGGCACCTCTGGAGACTGATTCATCCCATCCTAAGGCAGAAGTCCAAGATAAGTGGGGTCAATCACCCCCTGTCTCACTTCATGACTTTAATAGAAGCTAGTGTAAATAATTTATTTGGGATGTCTAGGGCAGGATTCAGTTAGAGACTGGAATTTTGGAAGCGTGCATGTGAGGTAGGTGCTTTATCTCTCTTAAGAGGAAATAGAGACACAGTAAAGACAGTCTGTGGAGCCTACGTTTCATTTTACCCTGCAGTAGACAAATTTGGTCAGCTGCATGCCTCTAGGTTTAAAGATTACTTGGTGGTGATTGCTGTCTGAGCAATTATAGTGGATCTGGCCTCACCTCCAGCAGATATCCTGGAGTACCATGTGGATACCATGTCACACTTGTCACACCTGTCACACTTGCCATATGGCAATCTTGGATATATTAGATCATCTCAGATGATGTTTAAGAAGCTGAATCAAATCCCTGCACTCCATTTACTACAGTGAATTTAAATGTGCTTCAATTCACCTGCTCCAGCATGGTGCCTAGTACACTCTGATGCGCTTGGGGTATTTGTTTTCTGTTGCTTTTGAGCACCTCTCTAGAAAGACATGGGCTTCCCATAGGTTATATCATGTCTACCAAATGAATCGATAGCTTGGGTAGCTGACTTCTAAAATTATAGAGGACATCCAGATATGAGCAACTGAATTAATTTACACATGAACATTTACACACAGACATGTAAATTTGGGTGTCTCTGTCTGGAGCTGAATCCCATCTTCTAGATGGCCAAACTGAAGTAAGATGAGTTCTACCAAAAAATTGTTTTGAGTAATTCCACCTTAAGAACAGCAGGAGCACAACAGTTTCTAGGAGCACTCAGCATCTTCAATAAGGAGCTCTTCCTTTTTTATCTCTTCTCTCCAGAGCTTCTTCCTCCAAAAGCCTTGCTTGACAGCAGGTGTAGAGCTCCAGCTCCTGAATGAGAGAGGCACTTGTTCACAAAGGGCCCTTCCAGAATTAGTTATGAAAGCCTCACGCCTGCAAATAAAAGTTTTTACTTTTAGGAATGAATAAACCATAGAGGTTTTTTCCCCCAGAATTTAGTGTTTCATAATAGTGGAAAAAAAGGTTTCTTAATTTTGTAACACAATAAAAAAAGCCAGCTCCTACTTTACACCAGCTCTCGGTACAGTAAACGGAAAGCGGCTTTAAATCACTGGATGGCCATTAGTTTGACAGAGCCTCTTCATCACAAACCACAAGTCACTCTTACACATGGAAGCAATTCTGATTTTTCTCAGGGAGAGAAAAATCCCCGCTGCTTCCAAAATCTTTGACAGTTAGGATGGCTTAGCTCAAAGCTTCTCGGTCAGGGCGCATTGACATAGATGGGCACAAGTGGATGAAGCTCACTTTGCCTACACTTCAAGCCGGCTGGCTGTAGGCCAGCTCTGAAATGGAAGCCAGAAATCATGTTAGAATGGAGCTTTGCCCAAGCTAATAAGAGCTGTTGGAAGCACATGCTGAGAAGTAAGACATTAGTTTGGGCAATGCATCATTATCGTATAGCTACAAAACTTCCACACAGGAGTGCCTGATCCTGGGTACCCGTGTCCAGGTGCATTCACTAATGGGGATCTCCAGGAGAAAGAAACATTGAAATTAGCCATTCCACCAAGAACTTCTGCTGACGTATTGAATGTTGCATTAGGCCCACAGTAAAAAGGGGTTGCTCTTAGAACAATATATAGCTAGGGCTTAGAGGAAAACGTCATTCTAGAGCTCCCTACCCAGCAGATTTTGCTTTATAGCTATTGACTATTTCTATTTACTCTCCAACTGGCTCATATCACCAGGCTGTAGGAGACTAGCTGGTGATCAGGGCAGCCTGCCCGTTCTCTGCATCACATGTAGAGATAACAATGCCATTTGTATGTCACAACATACAAATGAGTGATTAGTTTATCACTCATTTACCACTGAATGATAAACTAATACAAAGCCCTGGAGTTTTCTCTTCAAGCATAATCTGAACGATGCTGCATGGTCTTCCACATGAAACATATTCATCTCCATGCTTCTTTCATGCATTGCAAGGTAGGATGTGGAATGTTCTACATCCTTGTGCATGTTTGAAGCCTTCAGTACTGTAGAAATGAAAGACATGCAACAAACAAAGACATGTGAGCAACCCTTCTCAACGTATCAAATACTCTTACTTCACCTGGTGTCCAACCATTTGGACTTTCCAGGTCCTCAGAGTCCTCATGGAAAATGTTTTCAACTGCATGCCGCTTTCTAATAATGAAACGAGTTCAAGGACTGAAGGACAGCATGAAGGATTGCGCACATGGGGTCTTTTTTCTCTCCAAATATTGCTCTAATCAAAACAAAGGCTTAAAAAACAAATGTCCCTTCGAAGGTAATTATGGCCTTGAGGTCACAGTTAAGTAGCAGGACATCAACAGTTAACAGTGCAGAACCTGGTTCTTCCTAAACTGACGTGAATTGGTAGTAAAGCCAGAGACGTCAAATGCATGATGCTGATGTGAAGCCAGCATGAGTGAGAGTAGAATCAAACCTCTGGTGAATTACCATTACTCTGAATTTCTCTGATTTCTGGCAGGTTTATGGCAAGTTCCTTGCAATATTTTAACTCAGTGTTTTTGCATGTGTGTGTTTAACGTCCTGTCTATTTGAATGCTGCATAACCGCAGCGTGTTCCCCAGGGGCATCCCTCCTACGTATACATGAAGTTCTGCTTAATGTTTCACTTGGATTTATTTGAATCTTTTATTATTACAGCACTGAATGAATTCTTGCATTAAAAACACTTGTCCCAGTGATTTCACCAAAAGTTGGAGTTTTTTCTTCTTCAATTACTTCATCACATGGAGGCATTGACACTGTAGATACAACTCATTGCTGCAGAGATTCTGAAAAGCTACCCATAAGACATTTAATAGTCTAATTAAACACACATAAAACCAAGTGTTGTCAGGTCCTACACGAACACTTTTTAGCTTGTATGGATTAAATTTGGGAGAAAAAAGTCTTTTGAAACATCTTTTCTGAGGAGGATGATCAGGGGCTGGAGCACCTCCCGTATGAAGACAGGCTGAGAAAGTTGGGGCTGCTCAGCCTGGAGAAGAGAAGGCTGTGTGGAGACCTCATAGC